>BACB01005754.1:0-59177 GCA_000338015.2 Ganoderma multipileum BCRC 37180 | reverse complement strand
GAAGTAAACTCAGAGCCCCCCAAAGGGGAAGTCGAACACGTTTGCGCTGAGCATCACGTCGACGAGCAGCCGAAGCAATCTCATCCTCTCACGATGTGCAACCACCTCCTTCGGTTACAAACCGGATCCGCCGCCGCGCGGACGTCCTTGGAGCTTTCCTTCGAGCCTTACTCTCTTAGCTTTACGCACTGTCGTAGGGTCAACATCAGACTCAACACAATAGAAGACAACGTTGGGTCTGAGGACGGTCGCTCCGAATTGATGGCGTTGGCGGCGACTCGCGTCGATTAGATCGTACTTGGGCATGTCCAGTGCGTCCGCGTTTCGCTGCTGTTTCATCGAAAGTCAACTAAACGATCTCCTTTGATTATTTTAGCCTTATATATGCGCCTCTCTGCGACCTCCCACTCTTGTTGTCAAGGATACACCATGCCCGTCCCGCCGCAATACGATCAGGCCCAGCGCCCTACGCATCACGACCCAGCCTCCATTACTTGCCAGCCTCCTCTACGACGAGATCTTGACCGGTCATACCCCCCCTTCGGGCCACCACCCCATTACTTAGTACGCCACCGCACACATCGCCATTCAATGGAAATCAAGCGCAAGAAGACCCGGACGAACAGCATGCGCCGGTTCCTGCGCGACGTCCTCAAGCCTACCCCTGCTCTTTCCACCCTAGGCAAACGCGAACGTACGGAGGACCCAAGTAGCCATCGCGCCACCAAGATGGGTCGCACCGACGCCTCCTCAGCTTCTACGACGGCAGCACCCGCTGCGTGCATCGCACTCCAGAACGAGGACCCCCTCGAGGACGCGATCGTCATCACCGCGCTCAGCGTCGCTCCTTTCTGCTGCCACGCCGACCTCATCACCATGTCGCGCACCCAGCTCCTCACCGTCGCCGCCATCCTCAACGCCAAGCTCCCCCGTGCGCTGCAGATCGATGTCGGGCCGAGTTGCTCGGACGTCGCCATCCGGTACGCCATAGAACTCCTCGTTGGCCTCCGTGACAACCCCCTGTGCCCGCCCAAGCCTGCCCCGTCCACGAGTAGGTTCACCATGGTGTACGGCACTCCCGTCCGGGCTCGGTCTGTCTCCCGCTCCGAACCGCAACGCCATGGGCCCGTCACCTTTGCCCTGTCCTGTCTCCCCGCTCGTGCGATCAAGCCGCCACAGCCTCTCCCTCGGATCACCCATGCTCCCCATCCTGCACGAAGATGTTCGGGAGCGCGAGGAAGGCTCCCCACCCGCGAGCGAGGCCAAGCCCGGACCCGGACCCCCACAGAAAAAGCGGCGTACGGACGCACCGATCACACGCGCCCTCTCGCACCGCATCGCGCCGTTCCTCGCGAGCGCCCATTCGGACGTCGATGGTGGTTCGGAGCGGGACACGGACAGCCCGACCCCGACCCCGAGCCCGCGCGTGCGTGGGGGAATCCCGCTCACCCGGACGCTTACCCTCAACCACGACCGCCCCACGTACGCGCAGGCGGAGACGAGCCCGAAGAAAGCGAGGGGCGGGGCGAGACATGTGCGCGCGAAGAGCTTGAAAGCCTACATGACCTCGACTCCGAAGAGGTACGGGCGGGCGGAGGCCGCGGTCAACTCTCCCGAGGTCGCTTGCCGCCGCCGCTTCGCGTCTCTCCTCGCCGACATGCGCGATGGGGATGCGGGAGTGCAATCCGCAGAGCGGGAGGCAGAAGCGCGCCGTTTCGTTGCGAAGTTGCGCCCTACGGACGTGGCGTTCTTGGGGAAGACGGTACACTCCCGAGCGGACGAGACTGTCGCGGGCGTGCCAACGGAGCCGCGCGAGGACGACACAGTGGCCAACGTTAGCGTCAAGGTGGAAGAGCTGGAATCAGAGATCACCTTCGGGCTGGAGGAGACGACGATGCCCATCGCTGGAACCGATGGGGACGCGGAGAGGTCTGACCTAGACATCGTTTATGTTTGAAGGTTGGACATTGGACTCGGACATTCGCGGGCGAGTGCTTTTGGGTCTCAGCGAATTGTTCTGTCCTACGGACTGTTTAACGTTGTATTGTACGACCCGTAAAAAAGATCGTCGAGGGTGAACGCAATGTTCGAAGGCATACCTTGTCATGAAATGGGTATTAGACGACGAGACAGTGTGAACGGATAGCCTCGTACCTGTAATGCCGACGTGCACTCGAAGATTACGACCAGCACTCTGACCACGCATGCCAGGAGGCTTGGTTCGAGTAAAAGGCTCTGAATCGATAGTGTGTATTGTCATCTATATCTATATGCACTGTAAAGACAATGAGCTCAAACACGCAACTGCAACATTTCACCCAAGCGTGCACGTCAACAACACCGAGGCACAACCTCATCGTCGGAAACCTACAATATGCACCCCCAGCTTCAAGCAAACAGACCAACCACGACATCTTGCATCTTCCCATCCCGAATCGCCTCATGGATCAACGAGATATCCTGGCCGATCGACGGCTCCTCGACGCCCGGCCCGTCCTTGAAGTTATGCAAGTTCTCCACGCCATGCATGCGCACCCCCAGCGTCGCCCTCACGAACTCGTACACCCCGCGCGCCTTGCCCAGGTACTGCGCCGCAGGCGCGGGGCCCTTCGCCCCGCGCAGGTACTCCTCGCGCAGGCGCACGAGCGCGCCCTCCATGCCCTCCGCGAGCCGCGCGCGGAACGCGACGATCTCGTCGAGGTTGAGGTCCAGCGCCCCACCGCGCTGCGCGCAGAAGTCGACGAGGGGCGCCGTCGTGGCGGCGGCGACGGTGCGCATCCGGTGCGCGGCGTCCATGGTACTCGTGGTCTCGAGCGAGCGGCGGATACTGCGTGAGAGGACGGCGGAGAGCGCGGTGAGGTCGGATTCGGCGAGGTGGCGGCCGAACGAGTGTGCGAGCTGCGCGCGGAGGATATTGTCGGCCTCGAGCTCGAACTCGTGCTGCAGTGCGCGGAGGTCAAGCGCCTGGCAGAGGACGTAAAGGAAGCTTGAGGTGAGGAGCGAGAGGACCTCTAGGGAGTCGATTGTCGCGCGTGCGGAGATGAGGGCGAGCGAGCTAACCAACATATAGTCAGGATGAGGGAGCATCGAGAGTAGTGGAAGATACCAACTTGACAGCCTGGTTGTGCATCTCCGCCGACTGCACATGCGTCGAAACAGGATTCGCGAGGTGCCCCAGTTCGCCCACGTACGCCGCCAGGTGGACGTCAAGACCCTTCGCGAAGTAGTTGTGCGACGGGTCGGTCGACGCCAGACTCGGGGGCAGGCCGCGGTTCATCGCCGGGTTAAGGAGCTCGGTGAACTGCGCGAAGAGCAGCTTGCCAATGTGATGGAGCGCGAGGCGCGTCTTCTCCATCGCGTTCGTGACCGACATCGCCTGGAAGTTGCCGCCGTGGTGCACCTCGCCCGTCTCCCCATTGATGAGTGGGTTGTCCGTCGCTGGAAGGCGGGAATGGTGAGCGCATGTCTCTGGTTCGACTTTAGCACCAGCACTCACTGGAGTTGCACTCGATCGTGATCGCAGCGAAGGCAGACAAAATGTCCTCAACCTGCGGGCCCAAGAACTGCGCCGACGTGCGCAGCGGGTACCGATCCTGACGCAGCTCCCCGATGTCCGCGGAGATGTGTTTCTCTTCCTCAGCAGTGACAGCGAACTGCGAGCCCTCCAGCAAATCGGCAATGGTCTCCGCGACCTCGACCTGTCCAGGGTGCGGGCGCGCGACGGCGTGAAGGAAGGGGGCGAAGGAGCCGCGCGCGCCGAGCATCGCCTCGGTACACATCGCGGTGCACACCTGGGCGAGCAGCGACAGGTGCACGGCTTCGTGGACGGCGAGCGCGCCGACGGAGGCGGAGAACGCGGTGCCGTTAAGGATGCCGAGGTGCTCCTTCGACGCGAGGGAGATGGGCTCTATGTGGTGCGCAGATAGTGCCTCGCGGGAGGACACGATCCGCCGCCCGCGGGGAGTGGAGGGACCATCGAAGACGCGGATGGTGGGGTTGCCGATAAGCAGGCCGGCGATGTACGACAGCGGGGAGAGGTCTGGACGAGGGTACAGGCATAATGAAGTAAGCATCACGTATAGTAGAACAGAAGTGGTAATACTAACCTCCAGACGCCGAGATGCTTCCGCGAAGTGACGAGTGGGATGACGTTTTCGCGGAGAAGGGCGCCCATGCGCTCAATCAGCTCCCAGCGGACACCAGAGTGTCCCCGAATGAGGGAGTTCATGCGAATGAGGATGGCCCCGCGCACCCAGGACTCTGGCATGCTCGTCGAAGTGAGCGGGTCCAAGAGCGGGAGTGTCGCGGGTACGACGTCCGTGTCCGAGGGCAAAACTCCACAGTGCTGGTGCTGGAAGAGCGCAAGACCGAGCGTAAGAGGGTCGCTCGTCCGCGTGTCCGCTATGTACAGGGACGGCGTTAGTGAAAACCTTGGTATGGATCATCGGAAGGCCACTCACCGCTTCCGCCAAAGCCAGTACTGACGCCGTACACGCTCTTCTGGCCGGATACCTTATCGACGATGACTTGGCGGCTCTTCAGGACGCGAGACTGGACGCCGGATGAGTCGTCGAGCACCACGCCCGCGCTATAGCGGGCCACGGCTGCCACACCCGGGATGGAGAGCGTCTGTCCGTCAACAACGACAGGTTGACCTTGCCTGTACATCGTACATTAGCACAACATCGTTGATGCACGTTTCGCATATTGAGGAATACCAGCAGAACAAGCAGAATGTGTTCGAGAAGCGGTTCTACGCCTCGTTGCACGATGAATACCTTGTGGCAAAACAAAGGGTTTGGTTACATCGGAATCCGTAGACTCACTTGTAGTTATCCAAGGCGCGGTGCGCTTCAAGGAAGCTGTAGAGCAAAGTGGCAGCCGTAACGTCCTTTGGGGCCTTATGCTCGGCGTGTGTGGACGAAGAGACAGCGCTCTTCTTCAGAACATGGGTGGAAGGGTCGACAGTGTTGTCAGTCTTGCTGAGGGTGAAAGCGGGCATCGTGTAGAATGTGTTGTGATACCTAGCAGCGTCGGACAGGAGGTATTAAGGTTACAGGAGGGCCTGGTGTAGTTTCGGTTGATCACTGATATCCCGGGTCTTTATAAGCCTGGTGGAGGCTAATGTCCGTAGCGCCACCTACGGGGGAGATTGGTTAATGTCCAGTGCACTTTGATGGCCGGGAACGGACACGCTCATGCAAGACATCCACAACCTCGCGTGTGACTTGCTCGGCCGGATCATCTGTGAGACTCGATGGTCATGGCGGATTGCCTCCCATTAAGATCTTTTCTGTGATCGCCAGTCCAACGGGCCATTCCCTGCCTGAAATGACTATCCCGGTTCCTGTTGGAACGAAACGTCGTAGTCGAAGATTCTGGAAACGCGACCGATGTCTACATGGGTCCTTTTTCCCCGGCCTTGTTCCACCACCGAGACAAGGCTACATGCCACAGTATACTGTTAGCCGGCTGATAATGGCCCAGTGAAGTTCATAAGTTGGCATCGTCCCGCGTCGTACACCAAGAACGCGGAAGCAGATGCATGTAATTGTGGGCGCAAACCCAATAGACCGCACAAAACACCAAGCAGTTCCCGCAGTTTCCGATCCCGCTCCTCCTCCTCCGAGGCTCACAGGGATCTACCATCACCTTCATTCGGCGGCGGATTCAAGCCCCTCCGCCTTGCATTTAGATCCCCTCTTGATGAGGAAGGGAGGGTTGACACATAGATAATCGGATGGCGAAAGGAAAGAGAGAGTTCTCGACCAACCAGAAGCCAGTGCTTACGTGTATTCCCTATCTTCGTCTTCGCCGCTGACTGTAAATAGTCAGGCATTGGATAACGTGAGCCCTACAAAACTTGAGGAATCAATGGTGCGGCAGAGTCTGGAATGGCACACAAGGCTCACCTCGGTGCCCCAAGCATCCAGTCGCCACTGATGAAACGAGCCACCCCCCTGCCACGGAAACCCCGTCCACAATCCATCCACTACCAATATGTCGACAGGGAAAGAATGGTCTGCTTTTCAAGTACAAAACCAGGCTTTCACAGACCGAGAGGGCGACGGTTGATGAGGACAACAGGGACCGCAAGGAGAGAGAATGGGAGGCAGGAGAGAAAACGGGTACAGGAAGAGGCGCCCATGCCGGACCGCCGGGCCATCGGAACACTGCAGGACAAATTCAAGCCCACTGGCACTTCCGCCAGCGTACTTCCGAGTTCCTTCAAGTGCCCTTCTTTCGCCCGATTGTACTGGCGAATTATCCACACTTCATACTAGCGAATACTCCGTTGTTGATGCAACTTTATCCCAAAGTTGAAATTCTCGCACATTGGCCGCTATGAAGGAGATGGTTCACTCGACGACACGAAGCCTTTTGAACTTGAAGTTGAGTTCAAGTTGAGCGTGCGACGCTTGTGCCCATATCTTCAGGTTGTAGTCTCTCTCCTACCCATAACGACCCGATGGATAATGAGGTGAATGAAGAGAAAAAACCGTGAAGACACGCAAGGAGATGTCAGCTAGACGGATGGATGGCCCAGCTTCAAGTTACCAGTCGCGGCAGCACTGGCACTCCCAGCAC
Organism: Ganoderma multipileum BCRC 37180; assembly: GCA_000338015.2. Taxonomy (NCBI): domain Eukaryota; kingdom Fungi; phylum Basidiomycota; class Agaricomycetes; order Polyporales; family Polyporaceae; genus Ganoderma; species Ganoderma multipileum. Next base: position 52,589 of record BACB01005754.1, on the reverse strand, counting down.
AATGCTATACCGCTACTCCATACCGCACCATCTTACAGACCAATTGTGTAGATTTCATTTGCACAAGGTCTACAAGCTATATCCGCCGGATGTGAGTGATATTCGCCCTGCCGCTTGATCTTACTCACCCAATCAGCCCTCAGGACGGCGTCAATTGCCCTTCCATCTCCATTCGTCGCGAATGAAGCCTGAGGACAGGGCAGCTGTATTTTTGAGCGACTCTTGCAGGCAGCCGTAAGCCGTAGTGCCATTCATCGTCCTCTGTGTGTCCCCTACCCTGATTCATGGATCAATTGTGAGGACCTCCTCGATGATCATATGGCTTGTCATTCGCTGATCCCTCCCGTCCTTATTTGGGGGTCACTCGAATTACGGCCTCCGCACCTTCGGCCACCCTTAGGGGCGCTGCGCCCCGGTCCGCGGCGGATAGCCTCCCCATTCTCGGCGTCTCGTTATCGACCACTTGTTAGCTTCTCAGCCTTCTTTGACGTATGGTTGAGCTCATCTGTCAGGACGGCATGCACCCACCGTATCCATTTTCCATTTAAGGTCCAAGACAACACACAGAATTTGACTTCGTTCGTAGCCAGGTCAAGATGGACACATGCTGCTATGCGCTACATGTAAATCCGAAGGCCGAGGCGTTGTTGATCCTGTGCATATTCACTGGAAAAGACCTCAGCAAGGTCCACTATAAGCACATATCGACAATGAACAGTGCAAGTACTGGACCCACCTGCCGCCAAGCTTTACTGTACTAGAAGCCAGGCGAGCGACCATACGTGGCAGTTCGGCCTTCTGATCCCGGATATGCTCCGTGTTCCTTCCGCCCCGAATGTTCGTCCGCGCCCGCGCAGCTCCCAGTCGCGGACATATTTTCGGCGGAACTTCCATGTCGTCGGCTGCCTTCAATCGATGCTGCCACCGAGGGCCCCCCCACCGGATCTCCGAAGTGACTAATGATGGGGTAATGCCAACATGAGGCTGCAGTTCGTGAGGAGAGTGCTGACCGTCGAGAATCGAGGCGATCAGAGTCGCTGGAAGAATGAAGTTGACAAAGTCCTTGCTGCTTGATGACTCACTTGGTCTTCCTCTGTCCGGGAAAACTAATGTTTAGTATCATTCTGTTCATGTTCAAGCTTGAGAATTGCCCATCGGACTGGGGAGCACTGTCAACAGCTGGCTTGATGTTCTGGAGCAGGGGTCGTCCGGCGCGTCGTTAGAGTCAGCATCCTTTTCTGCTGCCAGTGAGCTTTGTATTACTTCACGTCGTTCTTGAGGGAGATGGCAGTGAGCCTGAGGTAGGTATAGATGTGAGGAGAATCAGCGGATGACTGGTTGGGATATCCGAGACGACGAGAACGACTTCGAACTCTCTCATGCCACTCGGTTACTAGCTCTCCAGCGCCCGCACAATGGAGTCATCGCCACCGCAGGCAAAAATATATTCATTGAAATGGCCGCCGCATGCAAGTCTGCGCTAGAACAACTCTCTACCCTCAGTTCTTGCCACACTGCAACTTGTGAGTCTTCCAGTCGCTTCTCTGGCATACTGCCGAGCAGTACAGCGCCGTCTTGCAGCGTGCGCACGTCTGGAGCTTGACGTCCCCTAATTCATGCCTCTTGCACCCATTGCACGTCGCTGCCCTCGGACCATCTGAGTCGCCGTCGCTGGCCCCAGGATACGTCTCTGACCCCGCTCGCGAGATGACGCCCACGGGATCTGGCGCACTGGCAGCTTGGGGTGCAGCAGGGCCAGCCGGAAGCCCGTCGTGCCGGCCCTTCTGGGGCCCGCACCGCGGCATCTCCATCGCCTCCGCCGGATCCAAGATTTTCTCGATGTGAGACACCCCAAAGAGCGGCGACAGCGCGATCCTCGTCACGTACGGCGCGAACATTCGCCAAACCACGTCGTCCATCATCCCCTCCACGTCATTCCCCCGCCCGCAGCTGCACAGCGGGTCGCCCTGCCACACTTTCGGGATGTCGCGAGGGATCCGGACGCGGCCGTCGGGCTGGGTGTACTCGCAGTTCTGTCCATGCGTCCACGTCGTGCGGCACCGCTCGACGAGCGCGGGCAGCAGCCGCTTCCAGGCTGCCATCTCCTCGCGGCTCTGCATCGGGATGCGTCGGACGCCCTGCGCCATGAGGTGCGGGAGCGCCGCGGATACATGCAGCCGCATCTCCTCAGAGACGACGAGGACGAACGCGTCGAGGACCACGGTGTGCGCTGCGACGTCGTACCGGATCTTGTCGACGAACAGGATCGTGTCGGCGTCCTTCCGGACGCTGTTCTGCAGCGAGAGCACGCGCACGGGTGGCCCATGCATGCCCGCGGCGAGCATCACGATGCCGCTGAGCATCACCTTGACGTTCACGAGCGCGTCGAATTCCGTTCCGGGGTCCTTGCTTGTGTACGCTGGGCGTTCGCGTTGGGAGAGGTGGCAAGCGAAGTGGCCGCTATACCAGCTGTCGAGCCTGGGCTCGCTGACGGCTGCTATGTCCAGGATGGGGAGCTGATCGAGGACGACACGGTGGATGTTCCAGGGCACGAGGGATCCGTGCGCACGGACCACTGGGAATTGGTTCACTTTGAGGCCGTCAGGCTCAAGAAACGGGATCGCCACCGGGACAACCACCTATGTGCAGCCAGTGAGTTCGCGACTCGGTGCTCTATCATTTTTCGACGCGCTGTCTCACCTCTATGTAGGACGATTTGCGAGCAAGGCACAACTTACGCTGACTACCGACGATGGGCACGGGGTATGCCAGGGTCTGCGTACGGCCGCCTAGAACGACTTGAATTGTGCAGGGGGAGCACTGCGAAACTTGAACGCTGGGCACAGCGCCCTTCGCGAAGGCAGCCAGGGCTGCGGTGTTTATGATTTCGAGCTTGGCCGTCAGGGAGGCGATGTGCTTTCCGGCACCGTCCAACTCTATGCGCACCGGCGGCTGGTATCCGATGGTTGCGATCTCACCCGGTCGAGTCGGAGGCACCGGCGTGGAAGAAGATGGCCGACTCGGACTTGTGAGTGGGAGTGGGGGCTCAGGGAGAAGGTGAACGTAGTCCGTGTCCTCCAAGTTCGCACTAAAGACGCACATCTCCTGCCCCAGGGCTGGGATGAGGAGCGGCACGGTAGCGGGGTCGCTTCGTACCCGCAGCCTGACCATAACTGCGTGTGGTTCTGTGAGGAGGCGGCTCGGGACGATGAAACTAAAGACAACGTCGGCGCTATTCCTCTGGCCGTCGGGATCCTCCCTGAAGGACAAGTCTGGCGCGGCCGCCGTGCCGGTATCGATGATTGTCCCGTACACTGCGTACAGCGATTGGAACAGGTGTGGATCCTCCCCGGGGCCGGTCTCGACAATACCCTGCATCCACGCATCAAATGGCTCCTTGGTCTGGGGTATACCACTCTCAAGCTTGGCGAACTCGGCACGTGGGACTCTTAAGAAGATGCGTATGAGTGGAGGGATGTTTGGCCAGAATGAGAGTCGCCCAGGCTGAGGTGCGGTTGAGGGGTTGCAGACCAAGTCGAGCTGGGGGACGGTGTACAGTCCATACCGATACAACTGTGCGTGTATATCGCTGTCGCTGAGTTTGTCGAATGCCTGACTCTGCGAGCGCAGGTCGAGGAAGGAGAGCATGATGTCGGACCACTGCTCCTCGGAGATTTGTAGGGAGGTGCGAATGAAGCTGAGGAAGGCGACGAATGACTCGCGAGAGGGACAGAGGATCACACCTTGAAGGAGGGCCCTTATCGCCGCGTCGATGCGTCCCTGGATCGCTTTGCTGACTGTTGGCGCGTGAATCGGGTCCTCGCTTCTGAACATATCAAGGTAAATCTTGTGGAGTAATTTGGCGAGCTGGTGAGTATCGAAAGATACCAAGGTACGAGGGCCGCCATCCGGGTATGCCGATGGGTCACCACTGCTCGGCCGCTTCCAGGTGAACCTTTGTAGGTGGATATCTTCGACGTCGGGGCAGAGAATGTTCAAGAACATCTCATGTGCGTCACACATGCTGGTGAACCCCGACAATACGTCCACAGGTGCGAGGTCCATGAGCGCCGCCACGGCCGACAAGCTAGCAAAGAGTGCAGCTTCAAATTCGATACTTGGGTCGAAGGCAAAAAGCCCAAAGGACTCCGTATACAGCACGGAACCCGGGGAGGGAGTGAGGAGGGGGGCGGCAGCGAGGAAAAGATTGAGCAAGCCGAGATAATCGGAAATATTTGAGGTATCGATCACATCGAAGGATGTAGGTGCGCCATGGTCACCGTACTCCTCCCGGTTGAGCTCCATCGGACAAGCAGTCCATGGCGCCACCCTCGGTACTGCCAGCGGGTGACTCGGGATAGCGCCGCTGGAACTCATTTCAACGGAAAGGTGCTGAAGGGCGTGGGCGACGGCGAACATATCCCCGAGAATGTAACGTACCACAATGTGGGTGGCCGGGGACTTTGCTGCCGTAGTAGCGGTGGGGAAGGCAGCACACCAGTCACGGAACTGTGACTGGGCGGAGTCGACCAAGTCTTCATTGGTAAGAGTCCGGTTACCTCCGTTTCCGAACAGAGGTGCAAAGTGGAATGGGATCATCGGATTGGTGGTTTGACAGACGTCGAAACCTTCCCCGGCGCGGGAGTAGAGAAATGTCGAGTTAGGATAAGTAGAAGCGGCAATTTTGGTTTCATCTGCGAAAGTGGTCCCCGTTTCCCAGTAGCGTCAGTGTAGCTCGTTGAAAAGGTGATTGGCTTGCGAGTGGAAGAGCAGCGGACCGGCGGAACGGATGAGAATAGGGTGATTCTTCGGAGCAGTTACAGCTTCGTCTACAAGCTTGACGTCCATCATTTGCTGAAGTGTTTCGAGGTGGTCCACCTTCGATGGGTGGTACAAATCAGCATAGAGGTTCCAATGACCCCGCAGCTCAGCCAACGTGTGATCGCTCCCCATCTTGATAACACCACCATACGGTGACGACCGCCAGGCTTCGATGGAAGCATAGGCTGCGAGCTTTTGGGACTGCGACACCAGGGTTGGACGGGGGCGGACGTCGAGGTACATGTGGAAGAAGATGTTCCACATCGTCGGTACCGCGACATGGTCCATGATCATCGTTAGCAGAAGGACATCCCTCGCTGTCAATGTGTGAGATTGCTAATGGCTACAAAAGGAGGATATATGCACCTAAGATTCCCGGATCGTGGTCACAGCAGGTGAAATCCAAGCTCCTCCGCACTGTAAGTCCCTAGCGTTAAGCAGAGAAAAGTGTAATATGTGGCAGAGAAGGACGTACGGCGGCTTGATTTCTCACAAAACAGGGTGTAGAGAATATTCCTCGGGTCGCCGCATGGGAGGAGAAGGACGTTGGCCGGTATGTCTGGAGGAAGGTCGCGAGTGAGACAGACGGCGGCAGTGTTTCCGATAGGATAGAACTGGTATGCAGAAGGGAGACTGATACAAGACGCCATGGATGGTCGAGTACGAGGACAACGAATGCGAGCCGACGCCTTGAGCCTTCATCGTGTCTCGAGCCGGAACCTCATGTCTGAGTACGTACGGTGGTCCGCTTCTTTCGGCGTTTGCCGACAGTGCACAGAGCCTTTGGAATGAGTGGACGACGTCCGGTACCTGTGCATATATATACCTTGATATCCTTTGGCTATCAGCAATGACGGTCGAGCTTCCAGATAACGTTGACTTCATTTCTTACTTAGAACAGAACATTGAGAGCAAGCGCCGCGTGTCGGCAATCCCCGAAGCGACGCGTTAAGTGGCACGGAGTTCGGCTCCCCGGAGCACATCTTGACTTGAATCCATATGTTCTATCTGACCAGCACCTTATGTACAATTGGCTCCCGGTCGGCTCTTATAGGGTACTCTATGGCACGGAATCCATGGTCCAGCAAGGCTTCTGAGCGCGGCGGCCAGGGAAGGCGACGCAATTGAAGTGGTGGACAAACGCCAATGCGCGGACGCTAGGCAGTGAAGCGCAAGGCGACGAGTGCCGGTGGCCTGGCGTGTTGCGCGATGGGCGGCTTCTAAAGCTTCACTCGCACTTTCTTCGCGCCAGGCTGAACGAGTTTGATCTTCCCGTCCTTCAAGCCCTTCTTCAGCCGATCCCGAGCCAGACGGCGCAGCAGCTTCCCGCTCGGGTTCTTCGGCACGGCGTCGACGAACTCGACGCCAGCCAGCCATTTGTATTGCGTCTTGTGATCCGAGACGTGCTACAACCACCGCGGCGTCAGATGGAATACAGACAAGGGACGGGCATACGCACCTCGAAGATGGACTGCCGCACACGCTCCTCGTCCGCCGGGCTCTTGGAGACCCGTTCGCGCACGCCCTCGTGAAGCACGACGAATGCGAACGGTAGCTCGCCGCTGTACTCGTCAGGGGCGCCTACGACACACACGTCCGCGACGTCGGGGTAGTCGAGCAGGTGGCCCTCCAGCTCCGCAGGCGCGACTTGGAACCCGCGCACCTTGATGAGCTCCTAAATTATACTCGTGTCAGTGCGAGCACGATGTGGCTCAATCGGATGGCTGCCGCACCTTGATGCGGTCGAGGATGAACAGTTCCTTCTTCTCGTTGACGTACCCCTCGTCGCCAGTGTACACCCAGCCATCCTTGAAAGTCTCCGCCGTCGCCTCGGGGTTGTCCAAGTACCCAACCGCCACGCTCGGGCCCGTGATAATCAAATGGCCCGTCTCGTTGTACCCGCCCCACGTCCCGTCTGCCTTGAGCACGCGGCACGCAGTGCCCGGGATAAGGCGCCCTGCCGACCCCGGGGTGCCAATACGGCTGCTGGGATCGGGGAATGACCGTGTGATGCTGCCCGCCTCGGTCATGCCGTAGCCTTGGGCAATCCATGAATTCTTGAGGATTTGGGCAGCCTGACGCGTGAGCTCGGCGGAGACGGGAGCGGCACCGCAGGCCATGAGCTTCACGCTGCTAAGGTCGTAGTTCTTAACTGCTGGGTGCTGGGGAAAGGAGAAGTAAATGGTAGTCTATCGAACTGGCCACGAAAAAGAGCACACCTTGCAGAGCAGCACGACCGTGGGCGGGACAAGCCTAGAGGGTGTTCAGGTCAAAACAGAAGGGACTCCATGAGAACGGGGTTTGAATTCACGTAAGGTGTGTGATTTTGTAGCGCTGAATAGACTTGAGCATGTTCTCGAAGTTGAACTTCGACACGACGACGAGCGACATCTAGAGACGAGGTATATAAGATATCCTGCCCCCGATGTAGACAAGAAACATACCCCGCAGAAGAGGAAGAAATGCAAGCTGACAACAATGCCGAAGATATCTGTTATAGAATGTCGATATGTCAGAGGGTTTCAACATGTAAGGTCTTGACACACAGCATGCGACGCACGGTAGAACGGCAACACTAGACGGCAGGTCAATGTCACGATACCACACGATATTGAAAATAAAACACGTACCTCCCAATCCAACATCCCCAACATCATACAACTTCCTCTCGTTCGGCAGGGTCGCATCTCTGGCATCCGCACATTGCTTCATCTGCACGCAGTTCGCAATGACCGCGTAGTGCGGGAGCATGACCGCCTTCGGCCGCCCAGTTGTACCACTCGAAAACAAGAGCAGCGCGAGCTTGGTCTTGCCTTCTCCCGGCTTGAGCTGGGGTTCAACATAGCGCCTGGGTTGAGTGAGTCCCTCCTTCACGAGCTCGCTGACGGTGACATGGAGGTCGCCAGGAACGGAGTCGAAGAGGACAACACGGTCATCGCGAATGCCCGCCTTGCGCGCGGCTTCTAGACCGACTTTGAGAGAGTCTGGATGGATGAAAAGGAGCGTTGCCTTCGCCGTCTGGATTTGATACACGAGTTCGTCGACAGTGTAGGCGGGATTGGCGCCACTGAGAGAAGGAAGGAGCGAGCCGGAGATCACAAGGTGTGGGTTCTATGAATACGAAGGTGAAGAGAAGAGACAGAACGTACGTGATGATGCCTCCGACCCGATGAGTAGCCCTGCGCGTCCAACCCTCTCTGTCAGCGATGCAACCACCATTCGCGGGTTTGAGCGCACCAGATTACTGTCGGATAGTCTGCAGAAAAGAGGTTAATGAAATCGTTATCAATTGAAGGCAGCACGCATAGACATGGACTCACCGACGTTATTTGGACCAAAGACACAGACTAGCGAGCAGGAGAGGGTTGACGTTGAGCATCATCATGGTCAGCCGCCGCCAGCGGTCAAGTCGGTCAAGCCGCCAAGTTGCATCAACACCGCCCGGGCCGGACTCACCGACAGCATCATTTCCTGCAGCTCTCCAGTCAGCGCAACCTGTTCTTGTCCGTTGACTATCACCGTGAACACTGCTCACCAATGCCCCATCGTATGTGCAGCGCGTTCGCCAGTCCAAACACTCGCGCCCGCATCTATTGGTCGTTGTCAGCACGCTCCGAGTCTATCCAGGGCCCAGGCGCGCAGACCCCAATGGCAAGATACCGAATACACTGCAGGTGAGCGCATATAATCACCTCTTCTCCATTTATGTGCCTTCCAGTCGCATCATCGATGAAGTACGTCGGGCTCCGCGAATGTAGCGCCTGGCCCCCAAGCGGGTGGTGCTGGTCGAACAGGAACTGCGGAATCATCACGTCGTCGGGGATATGCACCAGCGGACCCCCGTCACCATAGACGGTGGGGATGTTGTGCGCCATGTCTATGCCGATTGGGTTCAGGTCAAGCTGTCCTCGGGAGTCGGATGGTACAGCGAGTTGGACAAGTCCTTCGGTCTTGGGTGGGGGCACTGCTGTCGGAGGAATGGCCAAGGTTCGAGGCCGTAGGTGCGTCGTGATTGAGTGTCGGGAGTAATGCGATACGGGCCGCTCGTATCTCCCTTCGACGAATGCTCATTTTTATCGCACATAAGCGTCTTCCGCGTCAAACGGCGTACGCTTGTCCGATGGTGACTTCTACGACCAGGAATTCGCATACGGACTTTCAATGATGTCCACATGACCTTCGCGTTAGGCGGCCTCGCCGTGTGCGTAACTTTTTACTGTAATTTCTCGTGTGCATATTTCACCTCACGAGTAATAACTTACCGACCTTGTCAGGTTGGGCTTCAAATCCAGCCCTATATGAGTTATCAAGATTCATTTGCATGGAATATCCTCACTCTCTGGCGACCAGAACGTGGTCACCGGATTCAATAGACCGCTCCTCGACTTACCAATCGGACGATCATCGTGGCTGTATGCTGTATACTTAAAGGAAGCCCAACCGCTCCGGAAATACTTGTGCTTCCAAGTATAGCAATAAACGACTGAAGTCTAAATGGTGGTCGGAATCTTCTCAATGTACCCCAGGAGGTGATGAGCCTGACTAGGGTGTAGTTTGGAACGCGCCAGTCGAAATCCCTCCTCGGGTGAGTCGCTCACGAGAACTTGTGCTATCGTTTGATAAGTTTATGCCTGTTTGCTCTTGCAGTCTAAGCCCCTCTCCCCGATAAGCCCTGCCCAACATCAACTGGTCTCACTGGCAAGTGCATAATCATCGGGAGTTCCCACCCAGGCATCTCTGGCCAGAGATGCAATCGCCAAGTGGAAGAACTCCCCTCCCCAGGTGAGAAGACACGTACCACGAGTTTGTAAGCGTCGAGCTGATATCTCGTCCCCCTTATCCCATCCCGTCTTCCCCGCAATGGCGAACGTGCCTCTCCCCGACAACGCCAGAAGATACCCTAACCGCGACGCCGAACGGGTGTTCCCATCGCAAGGCATCTAGCGCATGATGTCTCTGGCCTCCACGCTATAGACCTCTTCCGAATCCTGAATGTCTCCTTCGTCCTAGTCCCTGCCTATTATTGGTCGCATGGTCGCGCATACCAACGAAGGGAAGCTGAAGCTTCCACCTAAGCTCGTCAAGACTTTCGTTGGTCAGCTGCCCACGCGAGGACGGTGTGCCCGCACTGGTGGTTCGCGCCGTCGCCCGCGGACCTTGTCCGAAACGAACTTTGCACGCCCGGAAACCCGCTCCCCGATCGATCCCTCAACTCAGACTATTGGTAAAATCTCAGCCTTACAGGCCTGCAACGACGAATGCTGAAGAACACGAGAAGCCGATATCAGCGACGTCGACAGCCGGAGAGCTCGCTCCCCACGCATCGTAGGTTCACAATTCTGTATTACATGGAAAGTCATTGCAACGTACAACACGACACCTTGCTATGCCTTGTCTATCTTCTTCTGCGTCAACCACTGCCACCCCTTCAGAGCGCAGCGAGCACCGCGTCGACACCCGAAACAGTGACCTTAGTCGGGTCAGGCTCGACCTATCCGCACACATCTGTCAGCCCCATCCACATCCACATCCACACCTCTCAACCCCCGTCCGCAGCAAGCAAGCAAACACTCACCCCAACGTACGTGACTTTCAAGTCGTCGATAACAAGCGCGTAGCGCGTCGTGCGCTTCCCCAAGCCGATACCGAGCCCTGAGAGGTCGACGGTGAGGCCGAGCTTGGCGGACCACGCGGCATCGGGGTCCGCGAGCGCGAGGATGGACTCCTTGAAGCCGAGGATGCGGCTCCAGCCCGAGAGCACGAACGGGTCGTTCGCGGACACGACCGCGACGACGTCCACGCCCTTCGCCTTCAGCGCGGGCACCTGCGCGAGGTACGGCGGCGCGTGGTTCGCGTGGCACGAGGGCTGCGAGGGAGGGGCGGGCGCGAATGAGCTTGGGTCATGATCGCGATTCGAGGGGAGGGACGGAGGTGAAGGGAAGAGGAGGAGGGGAGAGAGGGGACGTACGGTGAAGGCGCCGGGGACGGCGAAGAGGACAACCTTCTTGCCCTTCCACGCGTCAGTGGAGAGCTTCGTGGCTGTCGTGCCGAGACGGGAGAGCGTCGATCATGAGCATCGCGAGTCCGCGCAAAGACTAAGAGTGGGCGCGGGTACGTACGGATGCCGCATGCGCTGTGCTCCTCGAGCTCAGGCGTGAACGGGACGTGGACGAACACGCCCGCGGGGATCTCGTCGCCGACCTTGACTGAGGCCATTTTTGCAGTCGCGAGTAGTACTAGTGGAGGGTGAAGTGGACGAAGGGGAGACGCTCTTGGATGGGGCGGAGAGGGAGGGGTGCAGTATATGGCTCCTTGAAGACCGCCCTTTATATCTCCATCCCAGGATAGCAAATGGATGCTCTGCGATGTCGATGTCGATGGATGGGGTCGTGATCAGATCCGCACTATGGCGTTATCGCAGCATATTGGCTTTGGTATGCCGGGGATTGGCCGGAACTTTGCACGAGGGCGAGAACCTGTGGGACTACCCAGTTCTGCGGACAAGGTTGCTTCCCATGGTCGCTCCAACACGTACGGGTACGGTGGCACGCATGCCAAGTTGTGACTTGGAAGTAGATGTGGTTGCTCGGGTAAGTCGCGGTCAAAGGAACCGCGGTCTGGGTATCCATAGCGTTGAGGGTTGGTGTCGGGCTCGTGACAGCCTAGTGTCGTTGGTGAACGACAAGAGGCGGACACAGCATCTGAGCCGTGGTTGGAAACCCCAATGCATATGTTTTGCAATTACACGCACGGTGAACCGCATTTCCAAGCCGGGAGGACCAAGTCACGTTACGGGATATGTCAGAGAGAAGCAGCATGCCAAAGAGCACGCCGTTCCACGTCCAACAATCGTTCGAGCTTGTCGATGCCTGTCCATGCTGTCCAGTCTACGTCTTATCGACCATTCCCGATCCATTCCCAGCATCAGGTTGCGAGAGCGCATGCGATGATGACGCACTCCCGTAGCATCACGGAGTAGCAAGCTTCTGAAAGTGTGTTGCGACGATCATCGCGCAGGGAGGCGGACGGTGGAGAGTTTCTAACAATTGTAAATTCCTCTATCATCTTCGCTCGCCTGAACTTTGAAGGATACGCTGACTCGTACATCTACCTTTCACATCTACAATCTTGGTGTTGCCTCGGCTTCGGGTCTGCCTTGTAGTCACAAAGCAGCAAGGACTGCATCAGCGCCCGACACGGTGACACCGCGCTCAGTCTCGACCTAACAAACAAACGAGCATGAACGATTAGAGTGATTCCAAGGAACACAACACCTGAGGGGATGACATACGCCGACGTAGGTGACCTTGAGATTGTCGATGATGAGAGCGTAGCGCTTCGTGCGGGTGCCGAAGTCCACTGCAGACAGGTCCTGAGAGAGGCCCAGCTGCGCGGACCACTTCGCGTTGGGGTCGGAAAGCGCAAGGATCTGTTGGACAGGATAACGCGATGTCAGCGAAGGAATCGTGCGCATACAGTCACTTGCTATCTTGTCGGAGTGGAACCTCTCTGGTTCCCAGCGTTCCATGATATGATTTACGAAGAAAGCGTGCCAATCTGTTGAGAGATACCACCAGTCTCGACGCCGGGCAGTTATGAAATAAACCCATGAAAGCCGTGGGTGGGTAAATACCAAAGATAGCCAACCCGAATCACACCAAGAAGTCCTCCCACAGCGCCGCGTCGAACCAGCTCCACATCCGCCCATATCTTGCGCGGGGTCGCGGAAAGCTCACGTCACGATATGCCTTCATCATGGCCTCTCTCGACCAAGCAACAATCGTACCCTCCGAACGCAAGACGAGCGGCGCAAACGAGACTGAAAACGCGAACGCACCTTATCCTTCAACCCAAGGAAGCGCGCCCACCCGCTCTGGACAAACGCGTCGTTCGCAGCGACGACCGCAACGACGTCGACACCTTTCGCCTTCAGCTCGTCGAGCTTCTCCAGGAACGGCGGCAGGTGGTTCACATGGCAAGTTGGCTATATGCACACGGATCGTCAATTCAGTTTGAGGGAACGCTGCGTCATGGCACTAGAACTGGAGAGGAGCGGACGCACAGTGAACGCGCCAGGGACGGCGACGAGGACGACCTTCTTTCCCTTCCACTCATCGGTGCTCAGCGTGATGGCTGCACATCGTGCATAAGTTGAGGGGTTTGCAACGGGCGCAACAGGAATCACCGCGAAGTACGACAATCGGGGCACGGCGGTCAGATCGCAGGGATCGTGCGAGCAAGAGTAGGAGGGTACGCACGGACACCACACGCGGCGTTGCTCTCGAGCTCCGCACTCCACGGGATGTACTTGAACGAGCCCTGGGGGATGGAGTCGCCGACCTTAACGGAAGCCATTGCGTTCGTTGTGTATGTTCTAGTACTACGATTTGGACTGGGGGTGCAGCTGAATGCGGAGCGTGCAAAGACACGAGGAGGCTGCGATGACAGTAGGACAGAACGAGGTGCACGAGCTGGAGGAGGACTCTTATAGTGGGTCGACGCGGCTCTGCCCAAACACGACGATGGCGAGCTTGAGTATGGGCGGGCCGTCACATGACGCGGGGAGGTGGAGGTTAGTAAACATGTTCCCCGCGGTTTCGGGGATGCCTTCGGCCGGACATTGGTGGTAGCCCTAAGCAGGTAGCTTTTCGCAGGTAGGTGGCCGAGCATCATAGATTGCGGTGGGTAGAGACCAGTCTGGGCAGAGACCAGGCAGAGACAGGTGGCGGTCAAGACTAAATGGCGGGGCGCCCATGGGAATTCGGGAGCATGCTCGCTGGCAGCTCGCACACAAGTGGTGCGCAGTACAGTATAGTGCTTAAGTACTAGAATTTGCTAGACGAACACTTTGTTGTCGGTCATTCTGGTGAATAGTTGCGGGTACATCCTATCACACTAAGTATGACAGAGGAGGGAATGTGGCCTGCCCAAAGCGCGAATTTTCGCTACACATGCTCACCGGCCCATGAGTGTCACGATAGGTATCTCGCTTCTTCGTCAGCCGGGAGCCATGATTGCGATTTCCACTGGCTTGCGACATGTGTACAGCAGCACCTCGGGGTCTGTCCGTCCGTGTGGGCCCTGGACAGAGAGAGGAGCGTGCTAGCGAGGAAGGATAGGTGCGGTATGAGTGTCTGGACTGGCAAACACGCTGCACGTACGGTGGGACATTGGTGAGCAGTGTTCATGATGGTGGTTAACAAACAGGAGGATGTTGCGCTGACTGGGGATGTGCAGGAAATGGTGACATCAGTGAGTCCGGCCCGGCACTCTTGACGACTTTCGGACTGGCTTGACCACCGACCACGATGATGCTCAGCGTTATCCCCCTCCTACCCGCTAGTCTGTGTCTTTGGTCCTAATGGCATCGGTGGGTTTATGTCTATGCATGCATGTGGCCAACTTGAATATATGTTTGCCCGCGCACAGTGGCGATGAACCCTTCGACTCGGAGTTTGTGCAAGCACTGGGGGCCCAGTAGCCGAATCGGAGCATGAGTGCATGAGTGTTATATATGCAAGTATATGTCGCAGTTGCTTTATGTAGCCTTATGTCGCGTCTCTCGTCGTCGATATCCAGACTAGTTATCGACTAATTTAACTCCGTCGCGTCTGCGCCTACCTTACTTTCAGTGTCATCTGCGCTGACCTCGATTCCACTTCGGCGTTCGACCTGTCGGTCATTACAAATGCACTAAGTAGCTTGGTCGGACAACTGAGAAGCGCGTTGTTAGCGGATCGTCATCAGGAAAAACCTCCCGCCGTAAATGTCAGAAATTGTCCGAGTCCGAATTTGTCTGGATTCTTCCGACTCACACTCTGCACGCACGTGAAAGCACGCGTAGCATTAGAAGAGTCATCAACACGTCCGAGCGTGGCCCGGAACATTACAGCATATTCCACTCGTCCAATGTCAGTTGCATCGGTCCAAATAGCCGCTCCAACCAGTGGGTAACATCCCCTACCAAATCCAACCGGAAAGTGTCATGCAATAGTGCACCCATCTGGTAGTTTTGGTAGACCATCCGCTCCCAGGTCGAACCCAGGTGGTAGGGGACCCATGATCTCCGATGGTGGTGACCCATGCTCTTGCATCTGTTCGGCGAAGAAGCGTTGAGCGGTGGGGTCGATTAGCTGGGAAATAAGAACGTACCTCTTGCATAAGCTCGACTACCTTAAGGCTCTTTTGTGGATCGTCATCCCTAAAGCCAGGGTCCTCGAATGTTGCAACTATTTGTGCGACGATCTTGGACTGTGCCTCATATCGGGTCTTGTCCTCTGTGCTGAGAGTAGACGCGTGGTCCTTCAGGTATCCAGGGAACTACACGGCGCGAAGGGTGAGCACCTTCCGGAAATCCACAAAGAGGCGGACACACCTTATCATGCAGCTCTTTGAGTGGCTCGTACAATACATCTTTGCTCATGAGCTGGGACATCATCGTCTCAAGAATTCCTTTCAAATCCTCCTCCGACTCTGGCGAGTCCATGTCCCCCGACATTCGCGAGAGGAGCTCTTCGAGGCTGTCGCCACCCTTGGACGCGGCTTCGTCTGCCTGTCCATCCAAGAAAGTCAGTCACATGCACGCCACAGTTTCGCTGGCCGCATGCAACTCACCTGCTGATTGCTCTCCTTCAGCTTGTCCATCGCCCTCTTAATATTATCCTGGAACGATTGCGGAGGCGCGCCCCCCGACCCCGATCCCGATCCCGAACTCGACGCCGCCGCGTTCCCAGTCCCTGCAGCCTTCGCCTGCCCCGCCCCAGTTCCCGCTCCAGCCTGCGCAACCAAGTCCTCCGGATTCATCGTCCCATTCATACCCTCGATGAGCATCGCCTCCCAAGCGGCCCTAAACGCCTTCTCCCGCTCTTCATCCGTCGCGCTCTCCGCCTCCTTGCCCAGATCTGGGACGCCGTCGAGCCCTGCGCCCATCGCGATGTCCCGGAAGAGGGATTCCATGCCCTTTGTGAGCTCGCGTGCGAAGTCCTCGTCCAGTCCGTCCATCCCGAACGGGTCCGCCGGCTTCTGCGCGGGGGGTGGCGGACCGTCCTTCGACGGCGCGGAGGACGGTGATTTCGAGGAGGATGCAGAGGCGGATGGTGGGGCAGGGGCAGAGGCAGGTTGAGCCTGGGGCTTTGGTGGCGCCTTGAATTGCTCGAGGACGTCTGGGTCGCGTGCGGGATTGAGACGAGCCTTGTGCAGGATGCTGGGCGGGCTACGCACCGTCAAGGTCGTCCAGGTCCTCGTCCTCTACAGTTGTCTTCCGTGGTGCGGCCATGATAGATGGCTGGTAGTCGGCTTCAAGCTTGAGGTTCTCGTTTCCTCTATGTGGGGTCAAGAAGCAGGTTAGTAACCCAGGTTCGGATGCGTTTGATACGAAATCCCAGTGATTCTGTGCGTTCGAAAGCAGATATTCTAGTGGAGCGATACGAAGCGCAGCACTTTCAACAACTAGAGAAAGATGGCAGAGGTAGAGAGCAAGTTGCGTTGGAGTCTGGACGTTCAGACTGCGTTCGCCACGACCGGCAATCCGGAACACTCACTGACCTGAGATCAAGCTCTTGTGGAATCACAAGCGCCCATTGTAATCATAGGCGTCTAATCCGTTGATGTGGGCGCCTAGCTAACTGCAACCTCGTTCGGTGCCGTCATCTGCCCATTTCTCTGCGCAGCGACCTCGAAGGACTCGGCTTCGACGCCGACCTCGACAACCTGCGGCTGCGCAGTATCCCAGTCGCCTGTAATCCCCCCCTCACTCGCTGCGAACGACAAGGTCCCTTCAACGACCATGGTCGCCCCGACACTCGGCCATGGCTCCGGCTCGTCTCTCCCGCTTCCTGTCTTGCTCGTTTCCGGGACCTGCACTGTTATCGCCACTGCGGTATCTGCTATGTCCATCATCATGCACCTCAAGAACTACAGGAAACCACATCTACAACGGTGCGCCTTTCCGCCGTCTCCTTGTGCCTCTCGAGCTCAACTAAACATTCCTTCCACAGTCAAGTCGTACGAATCATGCTCATGGTCCCGCTCTACGCAATCGCATCTTTCATATCATTATTCTCGCTCGAAGCTGCATTCTTCATCGACGCTGTACGAGACATATACGAGGTGCGTCCCGCTCGCTTACGTCGTTGCTTGGGAGACCGCATGTTCACACCCACCTGGTGATTTTTCCTAGGCATTCGTGATCTACTGTTTCTTCGACCTTCTCATTGCCTATCTCGGAGGAGAGCGGTCGTTGCTTATTCTCTTGCATGGACGGCCGCCGAAATATCCTGTGTTTCCTGGAAACCTGGTCTGGAAGGAGGTGGATGTTAGTGATCCTTATACATTCTTATTCCTCAAACGAGGTATTATTCGTGAGTACCTTCTTCCAAGTTCTTTTCTCGAGACATCTCCTGTCAGCTCCTTCCAACTCGCTGGGACAACCTTGTTGCAACAGAGTCCGTAGGCGTGTTTAGGACAGGTGCCCTCTCCCGAGTATATGCATATATCTGTCCTGGGTTCTGTCCTCCTCTCAACTTCACACAAGCCCAGGACTGATAGTTTTCTTTCGTAGAGTATGTTCAGATCAAGCCACTGCTCGCAATCGCCATCATCATACTCAAGGCGCTAGGCAAGTACAATGAAGGAGACCTAGCTGCAGGCTCCGGATACCTCTACGTTAGCATCGTCTACAACTTCAGCATCTGCCTTGCACTCTACTGTCTCGCTATCTTCTGGATGTGTGTCAACGATGATCTCAAACCTTTCCGGTGCGCCCCATTTTCGTCAGACGCATTCCGTATTTCGCTGATATTGGTACCGCAGCCCGATGCCCAAGTTCCTCTGCGTAAAGGGTATCCTGTTCTTCTCCTTCTGGCAGGCCCTCTTCATCTCCGTCCTCGTAGCCGGCGGTGCGATCAAGAAGCTCGGCCCGTACACCGACTCGGAGCACATCTCCCTAGGCCTCACCGACACCCTCATCTGCCTCGAGATGCCCTTCTTCGCGATCGCGCACATGTACGCGTTCGCGACGCGCGACTACGTCGACCCGCACACCTCGTACGTCGCGCGCCTGCCCGTCTTCCACGCGTTCAAGGACGCGTTCGGGCTCAAGGACGTCGTCGAGGACGTCAAGACCACGCTCCGCGGCGAGGGCATGGACTACCGCGAGTTCGAGCCAAGCGAGGGTCAGATCCACCAGGGCGCAGGGCGCGACCGCCGCATCCGCGCCGGCCTGCGCTACAGCCAGGGCGGCAAGCGCAAATATTGGCTCCCGCAGCCCGCCACCTCGGCGTCGACGCGCCCTGGGCTCAGGATACTTGGGCGTAGCAGCTTCGACGACGTCCACGCGCCGCTGCTCGCGCACCAGGCGGCCGATGCCGTGCAGTCCGCTGCATCCCCCGACGACGGCTTCGGGCCCGCACTATTCGGGGGGGACGCGCTCGCGGAGGAGGGCTATGAACTGCCGTTTGGGGAGGTGGACGACACGGACGAGGCGCTGTTCGAGCATAGCAAGCGGTACCTATTCGGGGACTACAACTACCCGTGCGTGGACGTGAGCTCCGAGACGGCGCGGAAGACGATGTGGGTCGCGGAGGAGCGCATTCTGCGCCACGAGCACTCCGCGTGGTTTTCGCCGCTCAACGGGCCGCGCCGACCACCACCGCCGCCGCGGTCTGGGGGATATGGATATGGCGCGACGGAGAACGTAGAGCAGTCCTACCATGAGGGGAATGGTAAGGGTAAGACGCGCGGATCTGGTCCTGGTGTACCCGAGATCATCATCGACAAGGAGACAGAACGGTTACCCCCACCAGAGCGGCTGGGGGGCGTGCAACTGAGGTGGACGAGCGCAAAACCAACACCCACTGTATCCCCTCGGGCATCTCCAGCAATCCGTTCCTCGCCCATACTTCGAGCGCCGGGAACTCTATCGCGAACGAGCTCGGCCTCGCCGCAGACTGGGACCGGTTCATCTTCGAGGAGCAGCCCGAAAGGTCGTCCGCCACCGCCGCCTTCGCCGCGACCAGACTCGGAGCGACCCGCTCTGCCTCTAGACGCTGTTGATCTCGTCGTCGAGGATCCGCATGCGGCCGAGGCAGAGATGACGCACGAGCGGCGGAAGGGCGAGCCTGCGGTCCGCGGTGGGAATGCGCCACGCCTGCACCGTGTTTACCGGCGTGGGTATGTGGTCGAGGAGGAGGAGGAGGATGGCATTGGGGCGCTGAGCCTGCGAGAAGAGGGCGAGGTCGAGGTCGAGGTCGCGGCTCAGGGTCGGGGCGTGTTTGACGTTGGGGAGGAGGAGGAGGGCCCCGATCCGGAGGAGGCGGCGGATCTCGAGCGGCGTGTGGTGGAGGAGACGACGAGCACGATAGCGAGGGCGGAGACGCCGCCGTTGCATGCGCGTGTCATTGTGGACGTCCCGGACGATAACCCTTGGGCGTAGACGTACGATTGCGTGTGGGGTAACTTATCTTTCGGGATATTCGGACGGTGTACTGTTTCCGTGTAAAATGGAAGGGCATGGACCGTTATGAACCTCATGACCTGAACGCTATTGGGGTTCGACTATGCGTTTTTGAACTCTGCCCTTTAAAAGACTCCATCTGTGGCGCTAAGGTGCATTTTACCTCTCCTTCCATTACCATGTACTTACTTACACAGGCCTTCTTCATCCAGGTACTTCACGTAAGTCGGCCGGAGTGCCCTCTCTTTTGGGAGCACGGGCGTCGCCTGGTGGATATCGCCGCGTTCAAGCTGAGCGTTGTGAGCCACGGCGATTCAAACAACCCGGAGCATGATACGGTGCATGGTCGATTGTCGCGCGTCGGGGAGTGTTACTTCTATATGCGTAGCTGCTGACCTAAGGGAATACCGTAACACCCGGCAGTTTTCAAAGCATCGTTCAGTTGGCGTTGGACGCCACACGTTTGACTACCGACTAGCCTAGGTTCAGCAAGCACAAGCCCCAATGCACGCCGTAAGCCGTCAGACGGACGGAAGTCCTCGGACTGGCTTTCTCAACTGAGAACCCATCGGGTGAGCGTCGCGCCAGTTGAATGGATAAATAGCAGGTTGTCTATGTTCAGTCCCCCACAATTTTGCAGCCTCCACCTCTCCCTCGGCACTCGGTCACTCCCCAATATTCTTCCCAAATGTCTCGCATAACAAGCAATCAGTTTTTAATGCCTTCACCTACATTCAACGCCGAAATGTATCGATCTTACTGTAGGAGGCTTCAGGAGGAATTCATCACTATGGGCGTACTCGGGGGCTTGTACGGTATGTCGAATTCAGACCCACGACCGTAACTAGACTCAGGTTACTGAGATATACTACTAGGTGTGCTCACGGTCCTGTCAGTCATATCAGGTTACGCTCTCTTTATGCAGTGCGTCTCTCCTCCTATCTTATTTTCTCCGGTTCGGAGTAATGTACTCATTTTGTTCTACAGACGCAGTGGGAGGACACCGCCTAACGTAGTCGTCCTGGGTCTGACAATTTTTGCGCTTTGGGCCTCCACAACGACATACATGGTCGTCTGCATTCTTCACTATCAATACGGCATCCTGAATTCCTTAACCACTGCCGGAGATTCTATTTGGTCTTATGGCAATGGGGTCGTCTTCCCATTCGATCCATCGCAGGGTTTGATAGAGGACTATACAATCGTGCGAAGCTGTACCAATGCTGCAACACTCACAATCAACGGTTGCTTCTTCTCAATGTTCTCATGTCTATCAATTTTATTGACCTGGCGTTCTCACAGGTTGTGCTTGTTGACACGATTATATGCTGGAGAACATGCGTCGTCTGGCACAAAAACCGTGTTGTGAAAGCAATTTGCGGTGCTTTCTTGCTGGCTACATCCGGTAAGTTCTACCTTCAGCCTCTCATATTTGGGTATCTCATGGCTCTTGGTACAGTTCTAGGTGCTGTCGACACCATTAAAAGCTGTCAGCCATTGGCGGGATCTATGTATCCTGGCAACATCCTCAATGTCCTCGGAGCTCTGTTCGAGGGCGTCCCCGTTCTTTCCATTGGTGTTGCCGCCTGCGTGCTGTCTCTCAGCACAAACGTCCTTACCACTCTCCTCATGGCCTACAAAGCGTGGTATGTACCAGAACGTGAAATGCATATATGGCATGGCTCAAAACGGTGATCCCCAGGCGCTCAAGAAGGCGTCTTAGACGTTACCTTGCCGTGGGGTCTCGGACCTCCCAGGTGCAGAAACTGTTTTCTCTTCTGATCGAGTCAGGGACTATGTATTCCGTCCTATGGGTGAGTATCTGCGTCCCGTATGCCCTCACTGCGTGAGTATTATATCCACTTACATTCTGCAGGCTGTCATGCTTACTTTCCATATCGGTCGATACAATTCTATGACGGTTCTATCGCCCTCACGATCGCGCTTTCTGGAAGCCTTCAATTCGATCGCGAACGGTGCCCTCATACCCATCATTGTATGTCTGCATTTTTATACTAGAGTCATTATTCACACCATGCTTCCTGGGCCCACTCTGGGACTGCTTATTCAGGCTATCTATCCTGAGCTCATCATCGTTCTCGTCGCGATCAATCGGTCACACATGGAGAAGGGGTTCACACAGCATTTCGAGTCCCTACCAACTCCCCAGATTACTTTCACAGCCAGTACGCCTGCAACTAGCCATCACGACGAAAACAGCTTCGAAGAGCTGGCAGGGACCAACCCAGGAGGCTTGGGACACGAAAATGATACGGAGGAGGCAGGCGGGAGCATGATGAGCTCTGAACCAAAGATTGAGGAGATCGTCTAGTAATAGTCGCGTTGTGCTACCCCGAATACTCTCGAGACTCCCCAAAGGCTACCTTACCCCCACCGTAGTGGCTTCGGTGCATGAGGCTCAAGCCTCGAACCAATCCCGAGATGACGTGCCAGGAGCGGAAGGGTCTCGCCCGTGCTATGCGGAAGAACGCGCCATACCTGTACCGTGTTTACTGTCGCAGGTACGTGGCCACGGAGGACGAGGTGCTGCGAGAAGAAGGCAAGGTTGACGTTGCGCCGAACTTGTCCCCTCCGAAGGAGCAGGCCTGTGGAGTGTTCGACATTGAGATCCATAGGACAACATATTTCGAAAGATTAGTACCCGATACGCATACAAAGACGTACTATATGCATCGCGTATCGGACTGGGTATTCTTCATCGTTTCCGGGGGAGCTCCCCCCGGACAAGTGCACGATCCACGACTATAGTCAGGGGGTGCGTCGATGAGCTCGACGCCAGCCTTGACGATGGCAAACTCGACCCCGAACAGGTCGCCCGCCGGAATGGCCTCTCCGCAACTCCAAGTGGAGCCCAAATTCGGGATGAATCCGTGCCATCCGCCATCTTCCGAACGCGAATCCCCTCCGAGTACGCTCTCCAGAAACGGGTCGCTCAGGCTACTAGTGTGCTCATGCTCGGGGGGTTTCGGCCAGTCCTTGGAGCGCAGGCGGTCGAAGTTGGAGCCCTTCTGCACCCCGACGCGCGGTTCGCTGGCGTCTTTCGGGTCAAACATTGCCGCCTCAGAGAGATCCGGAACGAGCTCGCGAAACACGTCTCTCCAGTACTGATACTTTGGGGTCTCCTTGTATTGGAGGCTATGCGCGTAGTCGACGAACTGAGCGAAAACGTCGGCATAGCCGTGGCAGAGGGTGCTTCCGCTGTGAGCGTAGAGGATCGACAACAGCTCGTCGTCGGAGTGAGCATCGGCCCAAGGAAGCGTGCCGGTAAGAAGTTTAGCTACGATATATGCCAGGGACTCCATGTCGTCGCGGCGTGAAGGAGCTATTACCAATGCTTAGTAGTCCAGCTCCGGTTTGAGAGACTCAAGATGCTTGCTTACTGTGACGCAGGTGGACATTTCTACTGGCGAAGTGCTTGGTACCTCTGAAGCCGAAGTTCGATTCTTCCGGGAACTGCCTTCCTATGCTAGGATCGATCCAAGGTCGAGCGAGCCCGAAGTCGATCAGATGAAGCCTGCCCGCATTTGCCCCAGTGCCGAAGACAAAGTTGCGTGGTTTGACGTCGCAATGCACGATGCCTTTCTCGTGGACGTGCTCGATAATGTCCAGCTACCGCAATCGTATACGTGAGATGACCGGTTTCAATGATGAAGTAGCAATGACGCACCATTGGGCAGATAAGGACGACTAAATTTCGCTGAGTGAGCTGGGTCGCCCCTATCTTTTTAACGGTATCTTCGAGGTTGGATCCCAGGCGTTGCATCACCAGGTATTCAAAGTACTGCGACCGGCCCCATGCGACAACTTTGGGGATACCCGGGTGTCCTAATGACTGCGTGCATGAGCCTATAACGGCCACCCATTCGTAGCAGTTCGACTCCGACGCACCTCGCAACAGAACGAGAGCGCAGGCTTCGTGGAGCAACATGGGATGCCGCACATGGTTTGTGACTGGGGCCTTCTTCAATGCAAATGTTCGTCCGACGTTCACATTTTGCGCAGATATAGTCGCAGTTGCGACGTATACCAAGCCTAGTGGCCCTGTATTAGTATGATTTTCTGCGCCAGTATTGGGTAATTTGACTGACCATGTCGGCCCCAACCAAGGCGCTCAGAATCGTATGTGATCCTCATCTACAAACAAACCGAGCAACAGGACGACGAAATAACGATAATACGTTGAGGAAGGGTCGGTGCATGGGATTGTCGAAGAGGTGCGTAAGGGATGTGGAAATGCTCAAGGATGTGCTTCAGACTTCAGTGAAGAAACCTTTGGGCGCTGAGTCGCGCTCTCGGCGCTTCTTGGCACATGTTATTTATCTATATTTGTTCTGTGGCTTTCCGCTGTTCCTGTTGCTGGCAGCGGACTGGGAAACTCGACACAACCACCACAGTACGGGTGGCCCCCACGATACCCGACTCCACGGCGGTGTACCAGACCAACTCGGAGCGGACGCAGCAAAGTCAAAGTGCGTGTATATCTATTTGAGAACAGTGACTTGGGCTGTTGGCCTCGGACTGCTGAGGCACGAGCACGCCTATGGCGTCGGGATGGCGGAGAACGCGGGGCAGTCTCACCAGGAATCGAAGTCATCGAACGGCCAGGGCAAGATGCGTATCTTGGGCCCTGGGGGACATCATCATCGGCGAGGAGATGGAACGATTCCCTCCCTCAGGATCGCCAAGGAGGCGGCGTCATCTTTATGCGCACTGTCTGTCAACTCAAACCAGCAGACTGTACGACTCGTGTCCAACGAACTGTATTCTACTGGGGGCTCGTTACTATTCCGGTACTGATTCGCCTTGGGATCTACGCCAAAAACGTCTAGATGGTATTCATCGGATACAGTATGTCATGAGTTAGGTAGGCTTCCTGCTAATGCTGTCGAACCTCATGCCTAGATGCTCATGCCATTACAGCAGTGCCTTTCACAGGGTATCGATAGACGCTCAACGGTTGTGCGAGTTGGTGCCGCGACCCAACCACTTTACGACTTCAACCCGGCGGTCAAGATCTCTCTTTCCCATCCCGTCGTGTCTTCATGGTCTTGTCTCTTTACTGGCACGGAAGGTACCACTTCCATCCCATCGGAAATACTTCCGCTACGTGCTTGACGCGGGATGTTGCTCCCGAGACCTCCGCAAACATTCTCCTACTTGCCTGCGGAGATCTAAGGAATGTCCTCTACACAATATTCTGTGAGCCACCCAGCAGTACGCAAACATTCCCTCCTGTGCTTCTCCATGATCCTGATGCGTTTTTGCAGTGGGAAGGACTTTGGACTTCACTTGCTGCGACCTCGATCCTGCGGATTTAGGTGCGTCCTCCGTTAGTCGAGCTCCGACCATTCAAGCCCTAAAATGAACGCCCTTCAGCGAGGAATATCCTCCTTTTGACAATGATCATAGATGGTGTTCCTGAAGATATCGCATGGAACGTATTCTACCACATGTACCTCGACTCCGAGTCCCGCTCAGCCCTGGTGATGCAGTCTCAAAAGCTAGCCTCCTATTCCACCCTCGAAGCATGGCGATCGTCGCCGTATGGCGCCACTATCAAGATGGGGACAGACCACACCCTCGCTCAATTGCGGCGCTACTGGGAGCTCTACGCAGACTTCTACGAACCCACAAAGTCGCAGAGATTCCAGTTCCTTCAGAACTCGATGGAGCGCAAACGTAACGCAGTGGTGCGCGAACACGGTCGCGCCGTTCATTTTTCGTCCGCTCGGTCGTCCGGCCCACTCATCGCCCAACCCCAGACCATAATGCTGTCGAGCGAACAGTTCGAACAATACTGGAAGACCGGCACCATGTTCACCGACGCGGGCCGGCTGGCGAAATCTACCCATCCGAACGCGACGTTTTTCCACTTGCGCGCTCACGAAGGTTTCGACGTCCAGTACACCACTGATCCGATGGTCCCTTTCCACCATGCACCTCTCTTCGCAGACACGAATCGCACGCCTACCATCAAAGACCTGGTCGAATCTGCAAAATCCCAGTTCCGTGAATGGTGTGCCGCCTTCCGGACTGCCGCTAGGGCGAGGAAAGCCGGCGAGGCTCCGAGTCTCATCATACGCTTTCTACTCGGGGACGCCCTTGCTGTTTCCCGCGCCCTCCAAGTTTGGCCTTCGAACGCGGATGCTCAGAAGGAGCGACCGTGTACCGCTTTCGCATCGGCACAGTGGACTGCTTGCACGGTGGACTTGGACCGGGAGGAGTACGCCGACAGCGGTGCCCCAGTGTGCTTCGACGTAATCGATACCTCGACTCTATCCGACAACGTCGGGATGCACAAGGTCTTCCTATGTGCGGCCCCTCTTCTAGCAGACATTCCGCCCGCGGTGCTATATACCGAATCTCTCCTGGCACGCACCGCAGACCCTATCGCGGACCTTGAGAACAGGCTCTTCGCCGACCTATCCGTCATCGCACTCCTGTTGAACCTCGCGCCAGTGGACGCGCTCTCGGGGTTCACCACCAGGTGCAACACAGACGAGCTGACGATCGCTCAAATGACCATACCGGTCGCCATGTCTCTCGACAAGCAGCAGTATCATCAAACCTTCACCTGGAAGCGACCTACATCTGGCGACCCGTCTGCCTCCTCACTTGGCACCGCCCAACCCGCCTTCTCGTTCGACATCGAGAACTTCGCCCATCTGCTGCACAAAATGTACCTGCGTCTGTTCAAACACGAGGACCCAGGATACGTCAAGGCTCGCAGCGCTCGCGCGAACCCCGCACTAGTAATCGCATGGGCGTCGTCCTGGTGTCCCTCCCGGGAATCTTTCGTCATGCTCCTCGCGCTTATTCGTCCCGTACCCGGGTTCCGGACGCACAATGGTCCGCCATCATGCGCGCGTTTCTCGACATCCTGTACGACAACGCGGTCAAGCAACACCCCTTCGACGCCCTCGGCCACAACGAGATATACGCCCAGTTATACCGCTACGGCCTCCCCACCGTGCCCGGACTCGACCACCCTGGCAAGCCAGCATCCAGTCGGCTCTCGCATTGGTCGACCGTCCCTCCTCTGGTCCGGATCTTCCTGACTGTCCCTCGCACGAGCTTCGAGAAGCTGAAGAGCGTCTCCAAGAAGCTGCCCAATCCATGGCTGCACTGCTGCGTCACGCTCCCTCGGATCGAGCACGCCTACCAGTCAGTCGACGCAGCCTACGGAACTATCGCGGACAACGGGACCCTCGACGCCCTGGATATCTCTATCGTAGAAGACCCTGATGCCCCCACTGTCGTGTTTTCGTTCGTGGTCACCGGCCACCTGCTCACTAGTGTTGCCCCCGGCGACGTCGTCATCAGGTTGGCTGCGCGGACGAACCCGATGGCGGCGAAGGTCCTCATCCCCATCCTGGGACCCGACTTGACCATCTTCTCTGCGCCCTTGCAGGACGTGAACCACGTCCACCTCGCCCCAGAGCAACCGCTCTCCCCGCAGCCCTTTTCGCACATATCCTCGACTCTCGGTGATGGACAGCACTCGAGCGCATCTACGATTATTGGAGCCCACTCGTTGATCCACGTCGCTTTTGACGCCAGTGGGAAGCGTATCACATCCCTGACGGCGAGACTGGACATCGAGAACGCTGAGGCGAAAGCTAGCGTCGCGGGCAGCGCCAATCCCCACATTTCCCAAATCTCGCCGTGTGCGATGCAAGTCGTCCTCGGTGGCCTCACGCAGACCCTCGTGTACCCACTGCCAATCGTGGGTAGTCAATGCAGGGCGCGCATTGCGCGAAAATCGTCCTATATCGAGGTATATCGTATCTCTGGTACGTAAGGAGACCTTGGGACTCACGAATCTGACACAGGTCGTCGTCCCGGTCGCCATCCCGTTCTTACAGCCTGACGGCTACAAGCTGAACCCGTTCCCCGTCGTACGAGTGAATCAAGCCACGGTCTCTTGGAACCTCCACTGCGTCCCGCTCAACTGTCTCCCGATCCTAAACATCTCGCCATCCAACGTCGCCACGGTCGGGAAGTGGTAAGACCCGCACGTCAGCTCCCAGCTGTCCGCGCGCGAGAGCGCCTTGACGGCCACATTTGGAACGGATCGCCGGCCAGGAGGATTACGACGATCCTCCGCCGCCCGCTCCGCGCCGTGGTCCCGGTGCGAAAACGTCGGTGGCGAGGTGCAACAAGTGTCGGAAAGAAGAGTCGAGCGCCGTCAAGCTTCTGAGGTGCTCCAAATGGAGGACGGCATCGTACTGCTCGGAGGCGTGTCAGAAAAGCGATTGGAAGGCTCACAAGCTGAAGTGTCGGGGCTGAATACGCGCAGCGACCGTAGAGATTTGTACGCTGTTGTTGAGGAAGGGCAGTTGCCGTTGAAGACGTGCATAGTTGGCGTGATTCCTTCCCCAATCTCGCTTCGGCGGGTCCTTGTCCCCGCTTCGAGAGCAGTCATCCGAGTCATTACTCTCCTATGCTACGTCTGTCATTGACATACCACGCTAACAGTCGGTGAGGCATGCGTTAAGTAGTCGAGAACTGATTCCAGGGAAAAATGCTCGGGTGTTCAGTAGGAGATGGGCGCTTCCCAGTGCCACATTTATTTACCTGTATTTGTTCTGTGGCTACCCGTTTTGGCGCCCTTGGAACTTGAGGCCTAGTTCGGCTCACCACCACCACCACCACCACCACCACCACCACGCTGCTCTGCTTTGCTATGTTCATCTAACGACTCGTTCTCGTCTCCCAAATCTCGCTATACTTTATGCTTGGCTTGTATAATCGTTTTCCCCGTCGCCGATGCTATTTGTTACCTTAGCCCCTATTAATGCTATGCCTCCCCCGCTTCCTCCTCCCCCGGCTCATCCGGATCTATTCGACATCGAGCGATCCTCCTCACCACCGGTGTGTGAAGACCAAATTCCCGTCCTTTGTGAAGGCCTGGAGCTCACAGTCTATGGCTTGGAGCACACGACGCCCCGCTCCACCGTTGACCACCTCTGCTGCATCCTCCGCGAGCTTAGAGAGAGCCCTGGCCGTGACCCTGACCGCGACGCGCTGCATGACGCCGTCGTTGTCTGCGCTGCAAACATGCTGAAGTGCTACGACTACGCCTACATTATGCTTAGTCAGGAGCGGGTCCCCCAGCCCAGGGCGGACCTCCTGCAGGACCTCAGGCAGACCCTCCTCAAAGCTAAACCTTTCCTCAGAGTCCTCTGCAGGACCCACCCCGGGCCTGACCGTACCCGACGGGTCTTCTTTACCACCGGTACCAAAGAGCAAGCGGAGAGCCTGAAGGATAAGCTGGACAAGTGCATCAAGGAGGAAAGGGGGTACGCCACTTTTGACGATTACGTCTCGAAGCCCATGGGTCCGTGGCGCATCACATATGACTTCCTCGACCTGGCCCATGCTGACGCACTTGTCGATGACCCCCCTCTCATCAAGCTGTGCACCTACACTTTTCGCCGCCCTCACTTCATCATTCCCTCCTACAGTTACCAGGTTGCGGTCACCGGCTGCTGTGACTGGTACTCGGCGCACGGTGTCCTGGATGGATGGAT
This sequence comes from Ganoderma multipileum BCRC 37180, assembly GCA_000338015.2. NCBI lineage: Eukaryota > Fungi > Basidiomycota > Agaricomycetes > Polyporales > Polyporaceae > Ganoderma > Ganoderma multipileum. The sequence continues at coordinate 23,762 of BACB01005754.1, read as the reverse complement.
CTGCAAGCTCTTTCTTCAAGATGGCTCCGACCCTGTGATCCACAGCGCTATGGAGCTCGACGGTGATGTCTACACCACCATCCTTCCCTCCTGGGACCATGCGGTTCACGTCACAAGCAGCCACCACCATCTGCAGGATCACCTCGCAAAATGACCTTACACCTGGCACATCAGGTTGGCACCCCAGCCTGCCCTCCTCTACTGCCTCAATGGTACCGGCCTCAGTGTCAACCGCCAGCCGGTTAGCGACCTTCCCTCACTCCCACCAGAGTTTGACCAGCTCAAGCGCGAGTTCGAGCGCACCCACGACCAAGGCGCCGAAATGATGGGCACCCTCTTCCACGTCTCCACGCAGAATGCCGAAGCAATCAACCACCTCAGCACACAGATGACCATATGCAACTCCAACTCGACCGCCCTTGCGGTCTCGCAGTCCCTCAGCAACCAGCTTCTCGATATCAACATGTGTCTTTCCGATGCCTGTCACGATTGCAGCCAGTCTTAGCTCTTCCTCCTTCAGTGCGACCTGCCAAAAGAGGTTGCTGACCATCACCTCTGTTGCATTCGGGAGAGCGAGCAGGAGATTGAGGAGTACACTGCGCAGAAGCGACGCCTCCAGGGTGAGATCGCCGCCATTCACCATACCATTTCTGCCTCCCTTCCTGGTCCATCCGCCATGCCTGCGCAGCCGGCTCAACCTCAAGCGACGGTGGCTACGTCTACCTCCACTGTGGCTGTCTCCCATCCCTCAGTTGTTGCCCCGCAGCCTCGTTTGCCTTCTTGTTCCTCCTCCACATTGGTCGAAGAAGCCATTCAGGAGATCACGGTATGTCCTTTGCCTCTCTTTTGCATTCCTTCCGCCCCTGATGGGCCACTCTCTGTTCGGCCTAGCAATGAGCTCCGTGCCCATGCTTTCAACATGGCCACAGCTCCGGAGGCCACGCCCTGTAGCGCCCTTAGGGCGTTTCCTCCTCGGCTGCACCCTTCGCCCTCTCGTCCTGTTTCTTTTCCTCATAGCCCACTTCTTTCTTCCCTCTTCCTCCTTATCGTTTATTTTCTCTATTCCTTCCCGGTCGTGTCCACCTCTTCGCCTTCCTTCTCTACGCTTATGATTAATTGTAATGGCCTTGCCAATGTCACCAAGCAGGCCACGCTCTCTGATATGGTCGCACATCATGAGCCTCATGTATGGGTAGCTACCGAGACAAAGTCATCCTCTCCAGTTTGTGGCCACCTCCAGGCCCCCCACTATCACACTTTTGAATCTGTAGGGCGTCCGCTCGAGCTTGGGCAGGGAAGCAAGTGGGGAATCATTCTCGGTGTTCAGAAATCGTATCATGCCCACCCTCTTCCCATTCATCCTGCATTCCTCAGCCGCGTTCTCACCCTTGACCTCGTTATTCTGACATCGGCGGGTCATGGCTACACTCATCGCCTCGTGTTAGTGTACGTGCCTTGGGACCCTGGGATTCCGACAGATGTCAAGGATTTTTGGGCCTACATCTCCTCCCTGTGTTCCACTGCCCCGTATTCCTGGACAATTATTGGGGACTGCAATGTCACCCTCTCCTCTTCAGAGTCCCTCGTGCACGTCGTGGCCAGCCACATTAAGCAGGATGCATACCAGTCCTGTTTGGCCACTGCCGATGGATATGACGTCTGGCAGACGCAGCAGGATGCTGATGCTCGCACCGCCTATACCTGCCATTCCTATGGCAGCTCTGGGCAGTCAATCATTGACCGTGTCGCTGTCTCCCACTGTGGCACCCTTACAGCGACCTGCTCAGTGCTTCGTAACTTTGTTCCCACCACTGACCACCGCCCGGTTCTTGCTCACATAACATTGTTGGTTCCCCGGCACCTTGCCGGCCAGCTGCCTTTACCTTGGCCCTCATGCCCTCCGCCGTCATACCCACCCCACTTCTGATACCCCAGGAAGGCTGATTTTCACCAGTTCACTGATTTTGCAGAGCGTGTCGATGCCTCCCTTGCTTCGGAGCGTCTCTCCGACCACCTGGTGGTGGATGACGCTTCGTTCACCTAGCACTATGACACGCTCACTCACATCTTGCGCGCCTGTGGTACTGAAGCTTTTGACTTGCCCCAGGTTCACCATTCCTCCACCACGTGCTTGTCGAACCCTCATATTCGTGCACTACTGGTGGAGATCAAGCATGTTAACCAACTTATTGGTGCTCTCCGGCAGTATTACCTGCTACGCCTTCTCAGCCGCCATGGCTGGGTCCACCCCTACCTTCGAGGCTTCCATGCCCGGCCCAAGGCTCCGCCATCCTAGTACCCGCATCATGGGCCGGCCTTCTTGACCTATCTCGTTTCACTCCGCAGGGTCCTTCAACGTCTTCGCTATCGAGCGGAGTATGATGAACTGAACTGCCGTGCCACCCGTTCCTCTCATGCACACATTGACGCTGCATTGCTCAGTGGTTTGAGCAAACGCCTTTTCGTTCATGCACACAATATGGATGGGCCACCGGCTGCCCTTCAAACCTCTGACAACCCCCCTACCTTTGTTACGGGTCCGGTGGAGCTCAAACAGTGCATGGTTGATTATTTCACAGACCTTTTCCACCGTACACCTCGGGCAACATCAACCAAGCCGTGGATCGACACACCATCGGTCCAGGCTATATGTGCCCGTATGGTGGACCACCCTTTCCCTTGGCCACAGACCCTCACCCTGTCGGACCTATGTTTCCTCCTACACAAAGGGAACCCACGTCCGGCACCAGGTCCTGACCTCTGGGAGAAGTGGTGTGTCCGGTCCCTCACTGATTCCACTCTCAGCCTTGTGCTTGACCTCGTCAACTACCAGATCTCGACATCTCACATCCCGGACTGCGTCAAACCTGCCATCATGTCCACGATCTTCAAGTGCAGCCCTCACACCGATCTCACAAACTACCGGGGTATCACTTGTTCCAATCTTCTCAAGAACCTTCCCTTCGCGTGGCTGAATCACCTTCTCTCCCATTACCTCACCACTCACCACATCCTTCCCCCGACACAGATAGCAACGCAGCCTGGGGTCCAGGCCCGGGACCTTACCTCCTTCCTCTCCCAAGTGGAGGCCTACGCCCACCGTCGTAAGCAGCCGCTCTACCTCCTGCGGCGTGACCAGCGTAAGGGCTTCGACCGCCTCGAGCCTGAAGGGTTCTATGATGCGGTTAATGCCTATGGCCTTCCCGCTTCTCTCATTGACCTTGATCGTTCCGCTCAGCATGACGTCCCTTGCCAGGTCAAGACAGTCCATGGGCTTACAGCCCCCTTCATCATATCCGGCGTTGCGCAGCAGGGTGGTCCCTTCTCCCCGCTCAAGTCAACGCTCACGATGAGTATAGCCAACTACTGATTACATGACCTCCTCACCCCTGACCAGCGGGTTACCTTCCAGACCCACCAGGGTGCTCGTCACCTGCCCCACACCCCGCGCGACCGCTTGAGCCTGTGCACTCAGTTCGTTAAGGCCATGGACGACTCAGTCGTCCTTGCCCCATCTCTCGATGCATGCCGCGTGGTGGGTCTCCATGTTGAGCGCTTCTAGGCCGCTTACGGTTGGGAAACTAACTGGCCAAAATCCCTTCTGGCCGCGCTCCACACTGACCCCCTCTCTGACACGCTCCTGATGCCTTCCGTTGACCCTTCTGATCCCGACTCTGACCGTCTTCGTTATCACCCCATCCAAGTGGTGCTTGACCACTGTGAGTTTTTGCGGGTCCGCATTAATGACCCGGAGGCGCAGTTTCAGAGGATTCGTGCTCTCATTCTTGACTTTGCCTTTCCTGCCTTGCACACACGGTTGCCCTTCACGGCTGTTTACCGCATCATCTCGTAGTGCCTTGTTTCGCGCATACGTCCTTACCTGTCCTACCAGCCGCTCGCTCGTTCCCATGCAGCTGAGCTTGATCGTCTCCTGGCTATGCGTGTTTACGAGTACTTCTGCTTCCCATTTCGTTTTAATTCTGCGTTACTTTTCCTTCCTATCTCTCACCTTGGCTTTGGGTTCCCTTCCATCACGCATCTCAATGACACCGCTGCCGTGTCTGGTCTTCTGAGGGACCTTAACCATCACGTTGATACGTTTCAGACTATGGCCCATATCACCCTCGCTGACTGGGCCTGTTCTCTGAACGGCTGCCGTTTCCCCCTTGAGGGCGCCATGATGCGCTCCTTCTCTCATTCACTCCATGTCCTCCCCGCCACCTGGGTAATTGCCCTTGATGTCCTTTACCATTATGGCATTGCCATCTGATGCACTGACCAATCTTTCTTTTTCTCGGGCGATGTCGCTCTCCGCCACCTCACCCGCATCTTTTCCACTCACCTGCACGTCCCCTCATCCCTCGCCATCACCAATCTCGAACGTGCCCATGTTACCCACCTCTCTCAAATCGCAACCTGGTCCAGCCCATCCCTTTCTCTTCCGGCACTCAGCACTCTCCCGCACGTCCCTGCTGCCCTTCATGCGTACTCTGCCCACCACGATTGGCTGAGCATTCAACAGTGGCTATCTAGCCTTTCTCTGCCAACAGTGGCAGATGCCGTGGTGGGCATTGTTTGTGAGGCACGTGCACCCGGCAGTGGTTGATGGATGCTGACCCTCCCTCCCTCTATTCGCCAGAGTATGGCTGAGTCCGTCATCCTTGCCGCCCTTCACGTTTCCCCTTCCCCTCACCTCACTGACCAGGGTATTCTCACCTCGGATGCCTCTGCAGCTGGACACCCCCAGCCTCATGTTACTTTCGCTGCTGCTACCTCCCATTCCTCTCTCGTCCTCGCTATTTCGCCCCTGGACTGGGTCGTTTCCAGCCTCCATGGCGAGGTTTATGGCCTTGTCATTGTGGCCCTTATTCACCTACACAACCCCGTTACGCCACCGACTGCCCATCCCCCACTCTACACTGACCACCTCAACTCTGTTCGCTTCATTGCCTCCTCCGCAACCTCTGCGCCCTCCTCAGCCCCGCCACTCAACCCTGCCCTTCCCCTCTATTAATGGTTCCTCAACATTTCCAGTCACTCACCCAACCCTCCGATCCTCACCTACACCCCAGCCCACACCTCCAACATGACTCAACCGGCCTGCGCTAACCGACTCGTCGACCACCTTGCTTCCTCTGCGCATTCCTCCGACCGCCCTCTTCTCTCTCTCCCACTACCTACCTTCTATTTCCCCTCTTACATCCTACATGTTCCATCCCTGGGTTAGTGTTGCAGGGTCCGGTCCCGGGACCAGTCTAGGACCGGACAAAAGACCGGGACTGACCACATTAGGACCGGACCAGGACTGCAAAAATTTCGGTCCTGTCCTCGGTCCCAGTCCCAGTCCTCCTGTTGGTGGGTAGTAAGAAAGGACTGCAGAGGACCGGTCCGGACCAGTCCTTATGTGGCCCAAAGGACTGGTCGGGGACCGGCCATATCTATCCCAATTGGGCACTTAGGTAAGCCAACGGTCAGCGTCTAACCCTTGCTGATATAGCACAGCATGCCCATTTTGGTCGGTTTACGTGGGCCACGCAAATCTTCCAATTTGGGAATGCCCCAGTGGAACCTATAAACATTTTTCGATCTATTTCTACATGTTTATACTATAAAGACCAGTCCCGGACTGCAAGGACCAGTCTGGGACTGGTCCGGACCGCACTTCGGTCCAGGACTGGTCCGGACTAAGGACCGGACTGCAGTCCTCTCCGGTCCTATGAGGACTGCAGTCCCGGTCCTGGTCCTGCCCTTTTGGGCTGGTCCTGTCCGGTCCTCGGTCCTTGGTCCTCCCAAAAAGGCACTGAGGACCGGGACCGGACCGGACCCTACATTACTACCCTGGGTTATGTTTTGCTGTCCTCTCTTCCGTCCGTCCTCGGTGACCTTACTTGCTCCCAGCTCTCTGACCCATCCGTACGCCCCAATTCTGTCCTTTTCCGCCCTCTTTACGACACACATCCTCCACCACCTCATCCCTACACCCGTGCTTCTTCTGCTTATTCTGTGCTCGTCCAACTCTACTCGCGTTCTTCCCAGCTAGACGGCGCCTTTACTCGTTACCGTCGATTCGGTAACGTACCTCCCACCTGCCACTTCGGCTGTGACGCCTTGGAGACGCCTTACCACCTCTTCGTTTCTTGCCCCCACTTCACTAGCGTCCGCAATGAAACTTGTGCAGCGGTTGCTCGTGACACGTCCTCGCTGTTGAATGCAGTGGAAACCCCACTCCCTCGGGACGTGATCCTCGATACTGCACGCTCGCTTTTCATTGACAATCGCGACGTCTGGCCGCAATTCCTCTCCCACTATTATTACGGCACGATACCCCCTCTGCCTGCCGTACCCGCCACATCGGGGGCTGAAACCACTACTTGTCGTCTCCTCTCTCGTATCGCCACACTCTGGCACACCACTTCCATCCGCCTGGCAGCACGCATCTGGGGTTCATACAAACGAGCGACGTCACCTTTCCCATCCTGTCCCGTACCGCCGCTCTCTCTCCCTCCTCACCTTTCTCACCTGTTGTAGTACGTTACATTCTCCCGCTTTCTCATTGGACCGCTTTCTCACGCTCCTATTGGGCCGGCGAGGTACCTACTTTAGCCTAGCTTACCTGAGCTATCTTCCATAGCGTAGTCGGTTCTATCATATCAGTTCTCAGTTCTCAAACTTCACAGCCACGAAAACCAAACGCAAATCATTCCTGAGCATCACACAATCCTGTGAGAATTATGGGACAATTAGATCCATATCGGCACTACAGACGCCTTGGCCCTTTCCGATGAAAACAAGATGCTTCGGGACAAGCTCGCACGGAGGGACTCCGTGCCCGGCCGTCCGAGTCGTGGCCTGGGGTACCCGTTCAACTTCAACAGAGGACGCCAGCAACCAGTTTTCTCGCTTAGGTACCCATAACCCTCCTACTATCAGTACTATTCTGTGCTTACATAGGACTTCTTCAGCTATGCAGTGACTTCAGGTGACTCTCCCCCGTCGCTGCTCTACTCGGAGCATGATCGCCTCCCTCAAACTGAGCACCATCGGCCATGGCTGTTCAAGCGGCGAGGATGTCGGACACAGTCAAACGCGCCCCGCTGAGCGTTTCTTCCGTAGCTCTCAAGCCAAGGGGAGGTCTGCCAGTGTACGGTACGTAGTGCCCGACGCGACGCTGAACCCGCTCCTTCTTCCAAGCTGTGTCGCTCCCCCAATATTTTCGCCAAATGTCCCTCACAACCAGTAATCAGTGCCTCGTCGTCGCTTTCCAGGTCGGCGAAGACAACAACTCAACTGGCATATAGCCCTCATTCATGCAAGCCTTCGATATCGTCATGAATAGTGCCCTTATACCCTTGATCGTGCGTCCAACTTCTCTATACTCAACCGGCCATTTCCTGGACCTATGCTCTATTCACTTATTTAGGCCATCTATCCAGCAACCATTATCGTTTTCATCGCGATCAACAGGTCGCACATGGAGAAGGCTCTTACGCAGCACCTCGAGTCTCTCCCGACTCCCCACATTAGTTTTACTGCCAACGTCTCGGTGACTAGCCGCCACGGTGAAAACAGCCCCGAAGATCTGCCAGTGATCAACGGGGATAGCTTGAGGCGTGAAGACGCCACATTGGCGGGCGCAAGTGAGAGCACGGCCAACGTGAAGGAACCAAAGGTTGAGGGGATCGTCTAGTGATAGTCACATCGTCCTACACCGAATGCCATTGCCATCTGCCTTCTATGGATGTCTATCCAAGGAGGAAAGCATCCGCCTCTAATCTAAAACTCCATATGGACGGTACCGTCCAGGTCGCTCAACGCTCAACACACTCCAATCGACACGCCGTCGAACGGTCCCGGGTGCTGGGTAACGTCCGCGGTCGACAACGTCACAGCGCCGGTGCTGCATTGGTCGCTCGGGTTGTCTTGCCCTGTTCATATAAGTAAGTATCGGCCATGCGCACAGTGGCTCATAGGACAAAGCAAGGCTGAATACAGAGCGACGTACCGGGGCACGCGACCCACACATCGTCGTTGCGGATATGGACCTCGCCGCTCGCGTGGTGGTACCCGAAGAACTCTCTGGTGGGAATGACCGGGACGGGGTCCTGCTTGTTGTTGATGCGCGCCACGGACATGCCCTGCGCGTCGACGTAATCTGCAAACGCTTGGTTGCCAACCTATAGGGACATGAATATTTCAATCTCGGCACAGTGCATGGGGGGGAGGCATGGTAGTTCCTTACCCGAGGGGAGGAATATCCGACGTAGCGCACCGTCACGTCCGACGGGATGTGTAGCGGGAGGTAGACAGCATCCAAGAGCGCAATTGCGGCACCTTTAAAAATATGACAGCATGATAAGCACGTAGAGGAAGAGACGGTGATGAGGACGATGCGACCTACCGAGGGAATGTCCGACGACAGTAACATTCTTTGTCGGGTACATGGAAAGTGCCAGTTGGACAGCGACCAGGATGGCTTGGGCAGACCTGAATGATCGTAATGTTAGTTGGGAACAGCGCCTCCGAAGCATAGCGACCCCGCATACCTGCTTTGAGTTCCAGCAAAACCCTCATGGACCAACACGGACGGGTCGATACCCGGGAACAGCGTCGAGTTCAGCGGGACCAGAAAGACATCTAAATCGATGAGAATCGGGCCACTGCATTCGAAGGGCTGCCTAAGCTTCAATTCGAGACGAAAGACAATTATAGCTCACAGCTGGCTGGCGTCGGTCCCCTGGTGGGCCACGATAACCTCGTCAAGGGTCGGGTCGTACCCGGAAAACCCTGGATCGCAAGGAGGCCGATGAGCAGGTAGAAAGCCACATATTCCGAGAGACTTACAGAACTGTGTCTGGTTTCCATCCCCTCCGGCTGCGATAGGCCTGAAGGTAGGGTTTGCGTCGCACTTCTCGCCGCACGTCCATCTGATGATGTCTGAGATGTTGCAGGCGGTCGTCGCCGCATACCAGGTGTACGGCTTGAACTCCGCAATTTGCGCTGGAGTCAGCGGCGTGATGCCACCCTGGCGAGGCAGCAGGGCGGAAGACGCAGAGGTGGCATGGATGCAGGTAGACACCGAAACGAGGGTGACCAGGAGAGCGGACCAAGAGGTAGGTGCCATGGTGTTCGAGAGAGCTGGTCTGCTTAGGCTGGTCATCGTCGAGCTTCTTTAATATGCCTCTATCTCGTAAACACTTACATATCGCCAGTGTTCCCAACCATACTAGACGTCGTGCACATCCATACCGGCGGCGTAGATGTGCACGATCAACCGTTTTTGTCGCCGTATGGAGCGAGATTTTACGGAAAGGACGCCAAGAAGCCCGCTCTCGCTCCTGAGGAGCATGTGAAGATGTCAATAAGTGGTACATACACGCACAGAGGAGACCGGCGGGACGTACAGCTGAGCACGAAGGCAATGAGATTTATCATCTGGTACGTTACTTGCCAGCATGGGTACCGGGCTTCCATACGACAAAAGCGGCTCTTGCAGACACTAGCTTGGATCTTCGAGGTCCATGGGTGCCATTGCGCTTGCACTGCTCAGTGATGCTTGGATGAGGAATCGACGAATAAAATAACTTTCGTTAATATCGATTTAGTGTATGCGAGAGTAGCTGGAACATACCTCGTTTTTAGACACAGGACGAGGTGCGTCACCGCCGCTGTGCATGCCAAGGTTCCTCGCCGATTCCAGGCACATGCATCTGTCGCTCGCGTGTGATCATGCGAGGAAGCTGGAAGAAAGCGAGGCGCGAGATACGACCACCGACAGCCACTAAGACGACCAACTTCGTGGCGGAAGGTTTAAGCCAGGTTTAAGCCATACTACAGTCGGACATGGTTGGCCCGGGAAATGCCGACATCGCATTTTCCATGATGCGCTGCAACTCAAGCGCTCAACGTACGTCTATCACTTGCCACACGGTTGTGGACTCACGCGTACTATGGCTTGACAACCTCAGCAATCGTCAATAAACATAGTAAGAGCATACGTATATTGAGCGTTTCGTCAGTGATTTGCTCACTATCCATGGTCGGCAGATGCCGAAAATTGTGCAACGGCTGTCGGTCATAGGAATAGTAGAAGCTTCGCTATAAGCTTGCCCAGGATGTTGGGTCGCAATCCTTATCCCGATTCTCCGTCAACGTCCGACTCTCCATGGCATTGCCTCTCAGTTTCGCTGCGCTATACTACTTCTTTCCTATCGGAAACACCACCGCCGTCTGTCTCACTCGCGACCTTCCTCCAGACGTGCCTGCCAACATCCTTCTCCTCCCATGCGGCGACCCGAGGAACATTCTCTACACCCTGCTTTGTGAGAAATCAAACCTCCGTATGTTCAATCCCGACCATATGCACTTTCCTCTTGCTTGCCTTCAGATACTTACAGTGCGGAGGAGGTTGGATTTCACCTGCTGTGACTACGATCCGGGAATCTTAGGTGCACACACCGTGCTTTCATAGTCAATTCCACGCTTATAATTTGGTAGCGAGGAATGTCCTCTTGCTGACGATGATCATGGACCGCGTCGTGGTACCTACCATGTGGAACATCTTCTTCCACATGTACCTCGATGTCGACTCCCATTCAACTCTCATGTCGCAGTCCCAAAAGCTCGCAGCCTATGCTTCCATCGAAGCCTGGCGGTCATCGCCGTATGGCGCTGTTATCAAGATGGGCACCGATCACACCTTGGCTGAGCTGCGGGGTCATTGGGAGCTCTATGTCGACTTCTATCATCCATCGAAACTGCATCGACTCCAAGCAGAAGATGAATTAGATTCAGATAATCTAAATACATTAGCTCATGTACATCCTGGATAATGCTCTGTAAAACTGGATTAAGCACACATTAGTATCGCTCATGGGGGAAGCAACTTGCACACGATCATCCCAAGGATTATCCTGCGTGATCTGTGGATAAACTCAAGCCAATACATTCTTATTCAGGACAAGATTATCTGCTACTAACTTGACATTATCTCCCAACATGCTTATCCTATTCAAAACAAAACAAAATTATCCACTTCAAATGAACATCTAGTCCTACGCCTTGCCCTTGCACCCTCTCGTCTTCCGAGTACTCACCGTCTCCGCCTCACGCGCCTCACATGCCTCCGCCTCACGTGCCTCACATGCCTCCGCCTCATGCGCCTCCCGCTGCGCATGGGCTCATGTCTTCAAAGGCATCACGGGAGGTGCCGGTTTGGATTGTGCTGAGCGACTCGGATGAGATGCGCCAGAAACCCCTTCAGCCTGCATCTCGCCCATTGATTTAGTGCGCTTGGTTGTCGACTCCAGGAGCTGCCCCTGGCGCTTGCGCTTGTGCATGCCATGGGTTGTCGTCTGTGGGTCTTGGGCTGGGATCATTGGATCGGCGTTGGCGTTGATGTTGGCATTGGCACTGGCATTGGCGATAACGTTCATGTCGTCACCAATAGTGGGGTGCTCGATGGTGGTCATTGACTCCACGTGGGTTTCCATCTGTGGGTCTTCAGCTGGGATCACCGAATTGGCTGTGTCGCTAGCATCGATGTCGCCAATAGCAGGGTCCTCAATGGGAACACCACCATCTTCCTCCATGGTCACGTTATCTGCGTTGTGTGTCAAGTTCCTCTCACCTGTGCCTGTGCCTATGAATTCGCTCGCTGTGGGGACATTGTCTAGACCATCTGACCAGTCTGTAGGTGTGGCTAACATGTCTGGCGGCGTCATGTACGCATCCGAGTCAGTGTTGCATTCACCATGTCCAGCCACCCCCGCATCAGTACCGCCATGTTCGCGTTCACCATGTCCAGCCACCCCCGCATTGGCACTGCCATATTCGCAATTGTCGCAATCAGGCTCAGGGTCCGAGGAGACCGGAGTTGGGCCCATGACATCATTCTCGTCACGGATCGTCTCCAGTGAAGGGACAGCCAGACTCAGGAGTGGTCGAGTGGAATCTGGCGGCTGGTCGTGGCGCGGCTTCGTTGGGGTAGTGTAGAGTGTGTGCATGTGCCTCGAGAGGGTCTGCGGAGGCCCGTCCTGGTTGGTAGGGAGTGGTGTCATGTTTGACAATGTAGACGGGATCCAGCGGAAGGCATCAGCCGTGTCTTGGGCCTCAAAGAGGTCATTGTAGAGCATGAGGATCAGGTGGAAAGGACGGTCGGAAGGCTTGCTTGTAATGTCAGTGCTCCACCAAGAAGGCACATGCGGGGCGACAGCCATTTGGAAGTTGCTCCAGTCTAGACCTTGGGGAAGGTCCGTCCCTTTCTCTCCTGCATAGACTTCAAGAGATGCGTTAGCATGGACAACGTAGTTACATACCAAAGAAAGAACTTACCCCACATCGCGTGGAACCACACATCTAAGGCAGCTCGAGCTTCTGTGATGGTCCACTCATCATTATAAGCCAGCAGCTTTGGCAGACCATCTGCTTCATAAGCGAGTCACGCATTACGGCGGACAGGATTCTTAGCTAGAAAGACTATTAGTGCACGAAGCGAAGAGATGATAAAGGGCCAAAGACGTACGCAGGTAATCATGGACATATTGGTCCCAGCAATTGATCTCATCCTGCTTCAGGCCGCTAGCATACATATCGAAAGAAGGTACCTCGTTGCACAGCCTGATAGTATATCTAGCGCATGATTGTAAGGCGGGGAAGTCTTGAGTAGTGATTACACTTACTGATCGTGGTCTATGCCACCAGCCTCATTCCATAGAGCCATCCGCAGGTGGGCAAGGCCGGAGCCCATCTGGTTGGGCTCGTGTCCGAAGAACGATCCAATAAGATTCGCCACAAGGAGGGGAAAGCCGGTTTGGTTCCTGACAATCGTGGGTCAGCATTATTATAGGTTGAAGACAGGATGCATACAGACTTGAAACACTGCGACTCGTCCTGGCTCACTTTCTTCTTCGCTTCTGCTGCCTTGGCCTCCTAGACGGTCTTCTCAGTGTCCAGGAGCACAGAGTAGAGTTGATGAATGGTGGTCTTGTAGTTGCCAATGGTACCACCGAGCTTGGCATAGAGCGCCTTGACGGTCTCAGCATTCTCATGAGCCCACAAAGCAGATGGTCTGTGGGCATGCTTGCAGATGGTTTGCAGGAGGGGAGCGAGATCAACAAGTTTGGCTGTCATGGTAGATGGGACGGAGTGTGGCTGAGTGCTGGTAGTTGCACTGTGGAAGCGGGATTTGCTATCCTTAACCTCGACCACCATCAGAAGTGTGGAGTGAACCTTGCGGAGGTTGGAGAATTGAAGGTGGTTCTTGAGCCAGTTGGTCAGGATCTATGATTCGTGTGAGCATGCAAGGCACGCCAGAGTGGCTCATAGACTCACACCGTCGAACGCCTCCTTGGTGTATCCCCTGAGAATGCTGTACTTGTCCAGGAATTGCGCTTTGAGTGCAGCCTTCTTCTGTTGTCGCTGCTTGCTGTTGGAGGTGGCGATGATGTCGTCAAGCTCCCTCTGGAGGAACTCGACTTCCATGGGATAGTTCGACCACTCGAACCGCTTGTGCTTGCTGCGATCTTCATCAGCAGGTTGTGCAGACAGAAGCTTGGATTTAGATTTGTGCCCATGCTTCGCCTTCACCAACTTCCTAGTCGACTCCGAGGCCGAGGAATCTTCGGGGCCGTCGACCTGGTGAGCAGTAGCCTCAGTGGCAATGGTGGTGTGGTGGGATGAAGCAGAGGCATCTACTACTTCCTCATCTTCTCGGTCGGAATTGGAGTTGAGAACCAAGTGACGCGACAAACGGGCAGGCATGACGATTGGTGTAGAGTTAAAGGCAGGGGCAGAGAGTGGTGTAGGGTGAGAGGCAGGGGCAGGGAATGGTGTAGAGTGAGAGGCAGGGGCAGGGAGTGTGATGCGAAGGGGAGACAGATGAGGATGCTGCGGCATTTGATAGTTTTGGCCACTTGGGTGCAAGGGCCACCGTGACGTGTTGGCCAGACAAAGGTGCAGAAAACAGAAAGAGTCTTGTCTTCTTCAGGCAAATGTCAGAGGGTGCAATCCCAAAGCACAAAACGGGTGTCACAATCACAATAGAAACAAGATTAGATTTGTTGCAGACCATGTGTGCTACTTGTTGGCTACTCGATAGTGAGGTCAATGATTTTATCTGAGACACTCGCTCTTGCTTTCCCATTACCCTTGGGCATGATGCCCGCTTTGCCTTTCCCTTTCTTGGAGGGCATCAGGTCTTCGTCATCGATGAGCTTGGGCGTGACACCTGCTTTGCCTTTCCCTTTTCCTTTCTTGGAGGGTGTCAGGTCTTCATCATCGAGGACATAAATGACGTCACCAGGTGTCACCACGCACACTCACCCTTGTCCATTCGACAAGGTTTTCTGAACCTTTCAGGAGGATGAAGCAATGTTCTCTCATCAGGAAAAACCCTCCTGGCCAACTAGCGGTAGCGTGAATAATCGTAGCTAGTCTAGTCCAAATTATGGCTAATCTTTGTAATGAAACTGCATTAGCAAAGGATATTTCAACATTAGCATTTATTTTCACGCAGGACAAAGGAGCCATTATAACAAGTGCTAATAGTCCAATACAATCACAGAGACCGCAACACAGGATTGTCATAGAAATATAGCAGGAACACATTGCTGATAAAAACAGATGCATACAGTACATTGTACAGGTAGCGATAACAACTGCGAATTGACCACATCTCATACCAAGCATGCGCTGCAACAGGGTTCAAGCAAATGACAAACTGTGTGCACTTTATGACCCCGCATAGGGGAATATGTATGATGGATACGGGAGTCGGACGTGGATGATTAATGAGCAAGACATGGTGACTAACTACACGAAACAAGAGTTTACGACAAACGCCTACTTGCACAGTCGGGGCTCCCGGCTATCGAGGTTCCATTTGGAGGAGTCCAAAGTTGAGCGTGAGACTGAGAGAGATGGAACGGATAGGGGGAAGCTCGGTGACAATGGCATCAGAGTCGCTCGGATGCAGCCTTGTAGGTGTCGAGCAACTTGCCAATGCTCTCGTTCCCCTTGTTGCCAGTGGTGAACTTGGGGGAAAGCGATGGTAGTCACCTATCCCGAGGTCAGGTAGTAAAGTAAATCGTTACTCACATCCGGTGGTAGAAGACCTTCGACTCGCCAGAAGCCGCCAAAGGGGTGAGGTGTTTGTCAAGGATGTCGTGGATGTCCTCGCAGAGCGCAGTGAACCTGTGATGGCAACGACTCAGATTTGTGACCAAAGAGGGAAACATGGGTATGCATGGACAGTCTCTCAACTCGAATGAACGACAAACTAAACATAGACCACGGTCCCACTGAAAGAAGAATGCGGGAGATGAGCGCGAGCTGGTAGACTCTCACTCGAAGAGGGGCACATACCTGTGTTAAGCCCTTTTCCTGCTCCTTGTTACCTTTCATGCCCTCCGTGTTCTCCTTAGCCTCGCTGTTCTCTGTCTACTCTGCGTGGGGACCTGGGGCGGCGCATTCGAAATGGTACCGTTGAGCTTGCGGGTACTGATGGAAGGAGGTGGACTGTGGAAGCAGGAGAGAAGCACGGAAGAAGAGCACAGGAGGGGGAGAACAAGCCGACAATGTGGGCTTGCACAGTAGTCGTCGACAGAAGGCAAGAGCATGGCCGGATAAGAGACTACTGAAGGGCACAAGCTTGAAGGATCGTACACTGGCAGACGCACCTGCTCCGGCAGCTGCCGAATGCGCATCTCTGCTCATGCCATGTCGGCCCATCGTTCCTTCTCTCCATCAACTTCTCTCTGTTCCTCGCTCTCCACATCCTGCTCTCCTCTCCCTCGCTTGATTTTCGCTTGATACTTACCGGTGCCGCTGCTGCCACCGATATCTTATGTCCGGGGTCACTGTGTGGGGGCTCCCATAAATGGTCTCGACTTCAGCCGCCCCCCCTCAAACATGCAGCACTCGCTCCCCATAAGTTCAATCTTCTCTGCTTTCCCCACCAGCCTACTCTTCGCACAGTGCCTACTTACGTGGAACACCCAGTAGCATGTCAATCAGCTCCACTGGCCTTTCGAACCTGTACGTGAAGCCAGTCACCGCATTCTTGACTCAGATTGAGCAGGCCGACCTCGAAGCGGACGCGCACCTGGTGGGTTCTCCCCTCTCCTCCTTGTACACTGGCAGTGCCACAAGCTCACATGTGTCTGCGATAGGCCTCCCATCGCCTCCAGTGCAAATGCACCCATCTCTACCCAAAACCAACACCACTGTTCAACCAGGCAGAGGCTCGAAGCTGCAGCAGGTGGCGCTAGGCCAGGCGAGTGTGGGATCCACCCTGCGTCCAGGTGAGAACAACAGCAAGACATACTCATTTCTATCTGCCTGGGAATGTGGTTAAGAAGCGGCTGCGCAGGAGGAGGTATGCCCCGATCCCACACTGTAGTATTACGCTGCTTAATGTCATCGAGCATCCTCTTTTCAGTGCTTTAGGTGTGCAGATTGGTGCACTTGTTTTGCCTGATATCAAGTCTCCCACTGTGCTATTGGACCAAGGTCGTGGATTCCGCCAGCAGTGCCAACATAATAGTATGTGTAGATTGCCATTATCTGTCTACATGGCTTACTTCTTTCCCAGCGGCACGAACCTGCATTACGGCTTAGGTTTTAATGGTAAGTCTCGCTATCTTTATCACTAGTAGTATGGACTTTGCATGTAGTAGCACTTTAATGGCATCTTTTCGCTATCATGTCTGTTGTATGTTTGTGCAGCTTCCAGATGCTTAGGGCTATGATTAAGGTGTATATTGCTGTAACTTTCTGTTAATTTGTTGCTAGCTCTGCTAACTACTTGTATTCTGCGCTACCTAGCAAAGGGACCTCTGTAGCATAGCAGTAGCTTACAAGAATTAGCGCATGGATAGAATTACTGCTAGCTGTCAATAGTAAGTGATGATGAGCAATAGCTACTGAAAATTGGCTAAGAGGGTTTTTCCTGATGCTGCCCGCGGGTGCTTGTTCAACGGGCCAGATGATGGGGGCTCACATTCCGGGGACGCGCCCAGCGGTCCGCTGAAGATGTTGGCGAATGTAGTGGTGGCATCCAAGGGGGCACGAGAGGGAGTATGCGGTGGCCCGGAGGGGAAGCCAAAGACATAATCGGCAAATGTGCTCAGTGAATGCATGCTATTTGGGTCAAAGGGAGGCTTAAGGACAAGCTTAAGGTGGTCGAAGTTCGGCATGTTGTGGACACCCTCACAGCAGACGACAATGGGCTGGCCACGGATAAGAACCATAGGCAAGATGTGATCAGTCCACTGGTCACTGAGAGGGAGGTACTGCTCGAACTTTGGCCAGGCGGTCGACCGCAAGTCAAACTGGAACGCTTGGGCAACAGCAGCTTGGAAGAACTTGAATTCGACCTGTTTCCGGCCTGTGAGATATCCAATAGCCTTGGCAGTGCTGACCTCAATGCCATTCTGTGGAAAAATGGAGGTCAAAATGCATTCAGGACAATGTAAATGATGGGAAGACATACTCGGAGATATCCATACACCATGACCTCAAACTCTTCCCTCCATGGTCTCCCAGGCCCTTTCGAAGTGGGCGACGTATGAGATGTGATGCTCCCAGTAGCGTTAGAAGGAGTGGAGAGAAGATCACGAGAGGAGCTGGATAGCATCGATAAAGTCGACCCAGGGCGTGACTGAGCTCTGCTCCGAGCAAGCGATTGGAGGCCAAGGTGAGATAGGCAGGCTCAAGATAGGGTAGCAGGCTGCTCAGCAACACAGGCAGTGGCGACATTTCCAGTAAGGAGAATCTGGTCACGAATGGCTGCACATAGTGTGGCATTGGCGGGATCTCCGTAGGGGGGCAGGTCCAACTTCTTGAGCTCTGAGAGCAAGTCAGTGCATCTCTCAGCCAACATCTGGAGAGTCATCGGGGTGCCGTGTAAGTAGCATTTGTCCATAGCGCGACACTATGGGTAGCTGATTTAGTTAACGGCGGGTGCAGGAAGTTCAGTGAGTAGCTCACAATTTCAAAGATCAACCCAATGTTTTTGAAATGCTTTTGACCATAGCTGGCTTGTTCAAGATGGAGAGAGCCATTTGGGCAGTCGCGGCGTGCTTGCTTCTGCTCCAGGCAACTTGGGAGGTATTGCTTCATGAGCGAGTGGATGCGCTCCTTCTCCTGCTCGCTGTGGTTCGGCATAGTGAAGAAGGAAGGGGGTTGGTCGGTCTCGGTAAGGGGGTTGGGCCATTTATATAGACACGCGAACCTCTCCTTTTGTACGCTTGGGCAGGTCAAAGCACTGGGGCCGTATCCACCAGGTTTGTGCACAGTGACGAGTAGAAACAAAAGCTCCTCCTTGAGAGGCAAGTGCGTGACGTCCCTCTGAAGTATAGCAACGGGCTGGCCAGGGGGCATAGGGACGTAGGGATGAATGGGGGAGGGAAAGGGAGCTCGAGGTCATCAGAGACAATTGAGCCCTAGAGGCAAGAACACCAAGTTCTGCCAGGGAAGCTGTGGAGAAAACAGTTGTAGCTCAATTGAGGACTTACCATTTTTTCAGACATGCTCATCCTTGCCCTGCAATCCCTCGCCCATGTGCCTGACCCCGTTCTAACCTGCCAAGGCCATCTAGATTGCAGTCTTGAGTGGGCTGACCATGAGCATTGGCCATTCAGGGTTTGGGACGAGAATGGAAATCGGTGGCAAGACATAACATATGAAGAAATGGATGGTAGGCAAGTGTGGGGCACTTATTCGACAACGGCTGGGCGCAAGGGTAGAGGTGGGACTGAGGAGATACAGAGGTTGGGCACGCTGAAGTTTGTGCTAGCAAGTGTTTAGCACCCAATGCTGGATTTGGTGGACATCGCAAAGGTTTTTGACACCCAAGGCGCAGAATTGGTGGACATCACGAACAGAGTCCCCGCCTACTTAGCATGCACTGCTCTGCCTCATACACCTCACTCATTCTTCTTGGTCACATTGCATTTGAAGGTGGGCTTGCCCATTTGCTACTTACATTGCCTGCATCCTGATGCCTTATAGAGACTTGGCCTTGTACAACTTGAACACCTCCGATGTCGGCAACGCCTCACCTGCCAAGACCCAATTACACCCCCAGCTGTCCTGGTGGGTTCATATTGTAAGGATGGCTGGCATGTCCTCATGTTAGAGTCCAGCAGTGGGGTAGACCATCTGCATGATCACATCAGGCAAACAACTAAGTCATAGTATCAAGGTATGTTGTTCTTGTGTGCTGCACAGCCCCGGTGGGCCATCAGACTAATGAATAGATCTTCCACAACAGGTTTTTTCAATCCAGTTCACCAGTTTGTCTCAGACGACCACTGGCAGCTGAAGCCCGTTGGACTTGGTGTCTATCAGGTCCCTTTTCCGAAGTCGCACATGATTCCGTGCACTGAGATGCCTCCATTACAAGTACAAAATGACAATGCTGTGCCATTAAACTAGAACGATGCCCTGGTTGCATCCTACACACCCGATGACAAGTGGGCTATTACCTCACTGAACATGCCCTTCATCCCCACCCCGCTAGTTGGTGTTATCCATATAGTGCTTTGTGCCGACTGTAGATATGGTGATGTCGACCCTATTCAGTGGCCACAGGTCTTCTCAGATGGGTTCAACTACCTATCTGCTGTTCTCCGCCATGAAACTGCCGAGGACAAACTTTCACCAATTTGGTGGACTCCTAGGGAGGAGGATTTTGAGTTGATTAGCGGGTTGGTGGTGAAGTGCCTTGGGCTCCTCTGGTGTGGCGCAATTCAATCCCTAAGCAATCTTGTCGACAATCTCTCCAACCGGATTCGCTCCTTGCCAGGTGAACTTGACAAGAGGCTCGCCTCCCATGAAACCGCGATGCGACACACACAGGACAGGCTATTGTGCTTTTCTTGCACTTGGCGTGATGTCCATTTACAAGTTCGCCTTACGCAACGGTTCTGGCTTATGGCCCGGGCATTCCTCGATTTCCAGGCTATCTTTCCAAATCCGCATCATCGTCGTCCCGTGGACACACGGTTCATAGGCGCATTCACGACCGATCCAGCTGCAGTGCAAGAGTTGTCCGATGCAGGCCTTCCCATCTGGTGGCTATGCCTGGACCTCTCCATTCTTACAGAAACTCGAGTCCATGCTATTGTCCCTCTCACGACCCCCAATTACATCTGTCTCGACGTCTGTCCTGGCTTTGGAGATGCTTTATATCGCAGGCTTGCAGGTGCAAAACATCTCCAAGCCTTGAGTTGTGGTGGACATACATATCAAGATGTTTTGCATACCGTCTTGTTTGCTGTCGAGATGGATCATGGATATACCAGTGCCTCCCTTGAGAGCAAGAGCGCTGCTGTGGTCAAAGTGCCGGTGCCTGGTCCATCGACAGCACGCAGAGGTGGCCGACAGGTCTCAGGTCCACAGCATTACAAAGCACACCCTTGTGAGTGATTGTGTTATATTTCATATGTGCTCCCAATTGACATTTGTACGGATACTCGGGCTCACGGGACTCAAGTTTGCGGCATGAACAAGTTCCTGCCATTCGAGCATGAATGGATGCTGCTGGATTTGGATGTTTGGGTGCATGCCATGGCACAAGTCGATCTATCGAAACCTGCTCGTCCCCAGTCCGAGATATGGGAGTATTGGATACCCGAACCAGCGATGTTCCTGCGCCCACAAACAGCAGAATGGCGAGAATGTTATGTGTACAACTGGCTGTGAATTCGTGCCACCTGGCTGTATGTCCTCCGGTTGCGTGAAGCCTGAGCTATGCTTGTCCCTATGCAATGGTGGCGTGACTTTCTTTATGGGGAGACCGGGTGCACAGACCAGAGTCACAACACTCGCAATGGTCAGCATATGGATCAAATGCAGATGGTCTTCAGTATCGCATTCCAGGATGCTGATTATGACCTCACCAGTACTGCGCCTGTCTCCTGGTTTGGGTATCGTCTTTCGAAGCTCAACCCCAAACTCTGCCCAATGATCATTTGGGAGCTATGTGAGCTCGGGTTTCATCATAAACTCCTCGCTCTCAATAGGCTTCTCGTCCCCATGCGTGATGGCCACTTCGACGATGAGCAGAGGGAGGAGTTGTTAGGTCGTATGTTTGCGGATCATTCCATATTCTGCGTTTCTGAGCTCCCTGCGCAACTCATCGGCCTTGCAGGTGCTACTTTCTTCTATCGTGTACCATTTCTCGAGGTGTTCCGCCAAGTTCTTGCCCATTGGCCTCATGCGCCAGCCTCTCTGTATATCAATGGACCTATCATAACATCCCTGTCTGCTGAGGACATATCCAGAAGGGAGGAGAAACTCGTTCTCTTCTACGTGAATACGTTCTTTGAGCAGTCCGGAAGGGCACCGATTGTCCCACACGCTGTCCTGAAGTAATTGTGGCCCATGTTGCATGTACCAGACATCATTGTTAATTTACTCCCCGAACCTTTGTTAGATAAAGCGTAACCTGGTCATTGACCCGTCAGCAATTGATGGGCAGTCGTACTTACCTTTTGTTTTTGTGGCACTGCCATGGCCCACACGTCGCGCTCACTGATCCCACAGCTGCTTTGACCATGCAAGCATGGTCCACCACATTGTCAACCTTACTTTACACAAATCCCAAGCACGTATGTGTGCTGTGTTCTTCCCCCACCCATCTCTGACACTGAACTATTCTAATGTCCTCTCTCTACAGACCAGCCAAGCGACCTACTTGCGGTGTTCGTCGCAGTGTAGGCATCCATTGTCCCCATGCCCATCACTCGAGCCATGTCCTTCACGCTGGCAGGTAAGCAGAATTGGTCCAGAAGTCTGTCAAATATCATGAACCACAGGTCTCCCACAAATGTCCGCGCCCTGCATCTCCAGAGCATCACATGCCTGATGTCGACTGGCTCGATGTCCCCATGGATGAAGCATTATCTTCCTCGTCTGGAACTACCGACATAAATCTGGCCATGCCCCCTTCATTCTCTGCCCCAACTGTCAATTCCAGTTCCGTGCCAGACAACTCCGGCGTGCCAACACAACTTCCCAATGCCCCTGCCACGCATGCAACCAAGGTATGTCTGTTGTTCACATTTAGTGCCCATGCTCCGAACTGAACCACTGATACAGTCGCACATGGTAGCTGCGCAAATCAACCAGTGGCTCCCACTCGAAAGTATGATCATGATGCACCTGTTGGCCCAGGAGTACGCTACCAACATCGGAATAGCATGCACATGCAAGTGACCCTCATCCATCTGCCTCTTCCATTGTCTTGAGTGCACTGCTGCACCCTCGCTATGTGAGCACTGTATCGCAGCCTCTCACCTTTACCTTCACTTCCACTGGATTCAATGCTGGAATGGCTACTTCTTCAAGCCCATTGACCTCGCTTACCTCAAGCACATTATATACCTCGGACACAACGATTTCCCATGCCCCAAAATCCCTGAAACGACTCAGCCCACGAGCATGGTCGTCGTCCACACTAACGGCGTCCATCATTGTCTTGTTCACTTGTGCCACTGTGATGAGGATGGTGGTGAAGCCTATGCGCAACTTATCTCCAGTGGCCTCTGGCTGGCCAGTCTCATCTGGCCCGAGACCGCCTTCACTGAGGTGCTCATGAAGAAATGGCATCTCATCTGGGACATCTCACACCAAAGTGCCCAGGACTTCTTTCGAGTCAAAGTTCGGATTGGGAACAACACGCTCCTGGACCAAGTGGATATGCATATGCCTACTGTCTCACTGCACCTCACGTCCCAACTGATATGCCTCCCAGGACCATTATTGGGAGCTCCTCATGGCAGGTCGCCTGTGGAGACACTACACAATGGTGAAGCGATCTGGAAGGCATCACAGCATTGTTGTTCCGCACCATGATCCTCGCAGCATCGCTGTACCTTGCCTTACGTGTCTGTGGCTGGGATTCAATCTCCCTCCGGATTGGGACACTGTGACCCCACCTCATCTGAAGTTAGTATCACTCTGCTGTTATCACCCATTCATCCCTGAACCTCGTCCACCCCCCGATAGGTACATCTATTGAATCATCTTCGGATGTGATAGGAACTTTAAACTGCAGAAGAAGACAAAGTGGGATGACCCCAATGATCGCAGCCTCACGATGGGTGTGGGTTTCTTCATACACCCTGAGAAGATGCAACCACTGTTGGAGAAAAAATGGGCGAAGGAGATCATCATATGTTGTACTTGTGATGATAGTGCTAGAACAGCTACACTCATCCACTGCCCAGGTCGCGACATGCAACAGTTTCAAAGTCAGACAGCATCAACGACTTTCTAAGTTCTGCTTCCTTGATTACAGTGGCATCATCGCAACCACCTGCAAGCATGTATGTTTTCGGCCCCAAGCCATTGTCAACACCAACCGAGGCGAAGCGTGCATCCAATACCCTTCTTCACATTCTTGGACATAGCTCACGTCCGATGCAGCTTCATATACTCAGACGTGTCACAGCATGCCACACTGCAAGGTACTGAAGACCACGAGGAGCAGGCAATGACATATGACATCATTTGCATCACCATCCACCACGTCATCGATCGCTGGTGTGAATTCTTCCTGGAGTCTATCCCAATGCTTGAGAAGTTACTGATGCTACTGCTGAGGATGCACATGTATGCCTATAAGGACTTATGCCAGGCTGTGTACTCTTTGGCATATGCTGCCAGGTTCGGGCTTACTCATGGGGAAGGCGTTGAGATGCCTTGGGCAGAACTCAACATCTCTGGTCTCAGCATGTATGAAATGAGTGGCGGAGGAC
>BACB01005752.1:0-54935 GCA_000338015.2 Ganoderma multipileum BCRC 37180 | reverse complement strand
AAGACATTCTAGACTTCTGGCTTGACGTACAGCAGCACGAGAACCTCTGCCGTGCATACTTCAAGGACGTCCGCAAGTCGGGGCGGACCATCCGCGAAGACTGGCCCGAGTACTGGGACTATGCGAGGCGGCGAGGCTCCATCTACGGCACTGTTGTCGGTCTCAACCCGGGTACAGGCACGAAACGGAGTACGGCGAGCACGGGAGAGATGTTGAGCGACCAGGACAAGCAGAACCTGGCAGCGGGCGGTTTCGACGAGAAGGCAGCACGCAGCCCCAGTCCGCGCATGCGGTCCGTCTCCCCAGGGCATACCGCTGTCGGAACCACCGAGCCGCCACGGTCGACCACACCATTCTCGCTCTCCGGCCGCACACCGACTCTTTTCAAGCGTGCTTCGCGTGCGCCGACCGTCATTCCCCGCTCGCAGGCCATCAGCCGCAGAGACCTCATCGAGTCGGCAGAGCGAATCTACTACCGCTACCTCTCGCCTGCAGGGGCGGCTCCCGGCTCGAACGAGAACCACGAGATCTACCTGCCGCCGGCGCTGCGCATCCACTCGTTCCCGCTCAGCAGCACACACGACCCGAAGACGCAGACCGAGATCTCGCTCATGGCGCAGATCCCCGATATGTTCCACGCACAGAAGGAGTACTGCTACCGCGCGATGGAGCAGGACGCGTTCCCGCGGTTCCTCAGGGCGAAGGCGTTCGGGAACCTCACGCCCGTGTCCGCGCTCGTGCGCCTGATCGCGGGGCTCGTCATCCTGTGGATCGGGCTCGCGGCGGGCTTCTCCCTCATATTCCTCGACGTCCAGCCTAAGTCCAAGCGTTTCTTCGTGAGTCCTTCTCGCCATCTTCCATCTCCCATCGCCCCCATCCATGTCGTTCCCCGTGCCTCTTCGTCAGTGACGTTCTTGCTGATTGATGTTGCTCCCAAATCGCGCACAGCTTTTCATCCCATACACGCTCGCCATCCTCTTCATCATCTCGCACCAGTACGAGCTCGACCCCGTGCTCGTCTTCCTCGGCCAGTCCGAGTCCACGCCGTTCCGGACACTCAGCATCCGCGAGCAGTACGTGAAGAAGCTCCTGCTCGGCCGCGCGATCTGGGTCTCCGTGCTGGTCGCCGCCTGCACCGTCGCGCTGACCATGATCTTCTGGGCCGTGCCCGGGCACCGGCTGTGATGGTCCCCTGGACTCGTTCGAGTTGTGGCTGCTGGACGGTTATGATGTGGCTTGCGTTGTGACAATCTATCTATGTTATCGCTCTCGTTATCGCCCCCGTTCCCGTCCCCTCCCTCCCCTTCTCTTCCCCCGTGGAGGGTGCGAGAGAGTGTGCGGTGTGTCCCTTTGGCTCGCTGACTCTGGCTCCTTCTCGTGTTTGTTTTGCATTATTACACTGCTCCGTCGTCGCACTTGTTCGGCTCGCGCGCCCCGCCCCCAGTTTACCCTTCCACCTACCTTATACCTTATACCCTTCGTCCTAAACCCTGCCGTCACTCCTTTACCGCCCCTACAACCTCGTGCCTCCCACTCTCCCATCCTCCCGCGGAGGTTCCTTTTCCGAACACCTCCCGCCTTACTACGAGGCCCGGTCGTGGGCCCCGACTCACCTCACCCCGATCCTCGATATATAATCTTGATTTATGACACGAGTTGACTGTATGCTAGATGTGATACCCTGGTTCCAGAGCATCCGACGTACCGCGCAGACCTCGTATGCGCATCATGAATATCGAACCTGAGTACACAGGGGCGAGTACTGCTCAAAGTCAAAACCGAACGCATCACGTCTGCATATTGCATAAAGTAGAATACCGAATGAATGGTGGATGTAATGTAATTTACAGAGATGCTGCTGAGAACGACGCAGGTAGACATCTACATACTACCGAGGGCCCATTGGTGACTCACAGAGGTAGGCATGGCCAAGATTAAATCCGGGTCCAGGGGAGGAAGGGTGATTAACGAGTGTCTCCAGGTGTACCGAGTACATTGATTCGACATCTTCACAGGCCACAGACGAGCGACGAGAAGCTGGCGGGGAGTCTCGGGGGCTAGAGGGGAGAAGCCGAGCGGGAGAGCCCCTCAACCCAACCCGGCGACTCAGGCTGTCGGCTGGGGCTTAGGGTGCTCCAGTTTGTACTGGTCCATCGCATCCTTGTACTGGGTCTTATAGCGCTGATGGAAGGCATACAAATCAGCCGCACCGAACGCGCACTACGGCATCATCGGTAGAAAACAAACGTACCTCCCGCTCCGCCTCGGGGAGTGCTTTCCACTTCTCGGCGATCGCCCTCGAGCGAGCTGCGAGTGCCTCCTTGTGAGAAAGGTCAGCAGGCACCTCGATCTGGTTCATGACGTCCTGGGTGAACCTGAAGAATACAAGATATTGATATTTAGCTCGACTCGTTCATCATCATCGCGAACCGCGATAGGGACGAAGCGGCGAAGGGATATATGCGTACTGGATGAACGAGGGGACAGGCCTGTGGGGACGGACTTCGAGGGGCGCGTGGACCTGCCTCTTGTGGCCCGCCTTGCGCTGCTTGTTGTACGCGGCGATGATGCGCGGGTCCGTGTTGGTAAACCAGTCCGTGAGCTTCGTTTGGTACTCCGCGCGCATCTCCTTCTCCTTCTCCTGGAACGGCTGAATTGACGATAGGATACGCAAGTCGGGGCGGTAAGCGACGGAAAAGGGCGAGGGAAAGGGGCACGGAGGGGGAAGGGGAGGGGCAGACGAACTTTCTTCTCCTCCTCGGAGAGCTGCCTCCATTGCGCGGCGGCCTCCCTGGAGCGGGCCATGAACTCGTCGTGGTTGCTGACCTTGGGGCCCGTCACGTAAAGCTGGCGGATGTAGAGCGAGTAGGCGGTCGCGGGCCCGGTCGGCGGCTTCTCGTCCTTCCTCAGCTTGATGTCTACGAGAGCCAAAGGAAAGGCATTAATATATAACATACAGAGCGATGCATTGAAACGGGAAGAAGAAAGACGCACTCTTCAGGGGTACCTTGAGGCGGGCCTCAGGGTCGTCTGCCTCGGCCTTCTTGGATTTGGCCTTGGACTTCTTTGCTGTTGCCTTAGTTGTCCCAGCCTTCTTGGTCGCTGCCGTCTTCTTCGTGGCATCCTTCTTCACGGTTGTTGCCTTCGCCTTCACCTTGGACTTCGTGCCCTCTGAGTCCTTCGCAACAGGCTCGGATACTTGTGCTGTTGTCAGAAAGGTCCGCGCCAGGTGGTGACGTGCTACAAGCGTGGAGCGCAAGGCTGCTGTAGCGGCCGCATTGGGCGCAAATGCGCGTGAAGAGACGCGTTGGAGGACGAGGCGGGAGAGCATTGAAGGGAAAGGGTGAGGGGGAGAGGGGAAGTTGGAGACCACGCGAGTCGCAACCTGCGGACTGTTTAAGGTTGCAGCCCTCGTGGGAAGATGACGCGGATGCGCGATCGACAACGCGTCTGCCGCCCCAGCCACTCGCGCCTCGCGACTTGCGGCCAACCAAATCACACTCAGATCAGGTATTTCCTCCCAACCACCCTCCACTCTCGTATTCCGCGCATATACCCATGTATTCTGTCCTTAGATCGCAATATCCCGATGAATATCCCGGGCGTTAACATCCCAGGGGTCACCGCCCCCGCCCCAGAGTCTAACACGTCTGGGCTGCCCTTCGACCTCCAAAATCTCCCCGTGGGGCAGTTGGAATCCCTCAGGTTCAAGGCCAACCAGATCATCGAGTCGATCCAGCTTCTACAGCGCACCCTCGAGATGGGTGGCCAACACGCCATGCCCGCCTGGCCCGACATCCTCTCCAAATACAACATCCTCCTCTCCCAGTCCCACAACCTCTCCGTGTCCCTCCTCGCCGCCCACCAATCCCAGTCCCAGTCCCAACCCACCATCTCGACCTCCTCCTCCCAACGCGAAAACCCGTACGAGAAGATCGCGGTGCACGCACGCCTCGGGCTCACGGACCCACAGCTCGACAACGAGTTCATCCCACTCCTCCGCAACACGCAGACAACCGAGGTCCTCCGCGCCGAGTCCGACACCGTCCGCCACCTCGCGGAGCACATGGACACCAAGGGCTCCCTTGGGGTCCTCGGCCACGTCCCTGCGACGCGAGCGGGCGGACGCCATCCCGAATACGACGACGTCTTGCAGGAGTGCGCCCAGATCCGCACGGAGCACGATGAGCGCGTCGATCGTGCCACCCGCGCCGTTATGCTCTTGCGAGACAAGTACGACTGGAAGGCGCGTGTCGAGGTCGAGCAGGAGGAGCCGGAGGAGCTTGATTGGGACCCGCGCCTGCCCGCGGCGGGAGAGGTGCCGAGCGTGAGCGGGGTGGAGACGCCGAACGGGGCGCAGAGCAACGATAGCGAGGAGGAGGAGGAGCTGGAAGAAGTTCTTGGGAACGGAGAGCATACTCCGGAGGGGTCACAAGGTCCACCGACACCCATTGCGAACGGGTAGAGTGCGGTCGGTACGTCGACAGCTTATTCATTCCTCCCGCTTCGCTCGTCAGTATCGTATGTATATGCTATCAAGCGCAACTTTTCTGACATCCCTCCATAGACGGCTGCATCTGACCTCGCTTGGGACCAAGCATCAAATGGCAGATGCGTCACTGGCTGTCCAACCGAGACTTTGTTCCTATCCAGTCCTTCGACATTAGTCAGGGCACCTGCATGATGTCCAGCGAGGGTGTGTCCTTGGTATGTCCTGTCTCTAGAGCCATCATGTCCCTCCATTTCTAGTCTATGACGACAATTTCGTGACGGATTGCTAGTGACTATATGCATGTGTAACAAAGTTCTACGTCCCACCTCGCCGCAGCTGGAGCTTCTCAGGACTTACGATTCATGGTCCCACTTTCCAGTGGCCTGAGCCGTGCAAGGTCTGCGATCAAGCCGCGATTGAGCATATATGCACGGAAGAGGGCTAGATCCACTGACTTCATCCAGCATGCAGCTCGTCTGGTTGGTAACAGGTTCGTCGTCCTCACTATTTCCTCTGTGCATACATGAACTGGCGCTCACCGGCGTTCTCAAGGTGCTTCCAGAGGCTTCGGCCTCGAGCTCGTCAAGCGCGTCCTCGCGCGAGGCGACCGCGTAATCGCGACGGCGCGCGACGTCAGACGTCTGGACCCGCTGCTCGCCCAACCCGACATCAACAAAACCCGTACTTTCGTCCTCGAGCTGGACGTTACCTGGTCCTTCGACACCCTGCAGGAGACAGCGAAGAAAGCTATCGACCACTGGGGCCGCGTCGACGTCGTTGTGAATAACGCTGCGTACACAGTGATGGGCCCGAGCGAGGAGTTGGGGTAAGTGTTGTCCGTCCACGGCTTATGAGACGCGATGATGGCTGAATGAGCACTCCAGAGCGGACATGTTCATGCAGTTCATGAAGACGAACTTCGCGGGCCCCATCAACGTCAACAACGCGTTCCTTCCGCACATGCGCGCGCGGCGGTCGGGGACGCTTGTCCTCTTCGGAGGCTTCGCGGTGTACAAGAGCGAGTTCATGGTGCGCATTTCCTGCTAGCTGCTCGGCGGCAAAGATACACGCTCATCTTTGGGTTTAAGGGCATCGGTGAGCGCATATAGCTTCGCAAAACCTTCCAAAATTAACCATTGGGGCACCACCGCCGCACAGGAGCATATTCCACCACCAAAGCGGCCGTCCATGGCACGTCCCCTTCAGCCACCTTGCTCGCGTGGCCGTTCGCTAATCCTTGTCCCCATGCACAGCGTATGGTGAGACGCTGTCCGCCGAGCTCGCGCAGTTCAACATCCGAGTCCTAGTTGTCTCCCCCGGCACGTTCGATACCTCGCCGCGCCTCGCAGTCCACACCCCCGCGCACCCCATCGCCGACTACGACGCGGCGCGCGAGGAACTGCAGAAGCGGCTCGCGATGCGCCCGCGCATTCCCAACATGGGTGACCCCGCGAAGGGCATGGACGCGCTCGTCGACGTCGTGCGCGGGGAGGGCAGGGCGCAGGGACGGGGTGGGGAGGTGCCGCGGTGGCTGTTCTTGGGGAACGACTCTATTGCGGCGGCGGAGGGGCGCGCGGAGGCGTTGCGGGGCGTTGCGGAGGGGTGGAGGGAGGTAGGATCGGGGCTTGGGAAAGACGATGCTTGAGTTCTGGTACGGTGAGCGTATTTCGTGGAGTTGTGGATGTCTTCAGACGTTGACATATCCCATGTCAATCATGGAAGGCCTAATCATCTAGCTCGTCGGTTGGTCACGCTATAGACGTGGATGTGCTATGGATGTATTGTGTTCTTGTCCGATGTATAGTGTGCTGACGGTGGATGATGCTGTTTGATGGTTCTGGTAGGTGGCAGCAGCCAAACATGAACAAGCGTAGCATTTTAAGCGTGCCCTGAACACTCTGCAATCCTCGATATTCGCATCGGGCAGAGGGCATATGGAGGACTTTCGCGAGCAGTGCCAACCACTTGAACATTGAACGCCCTGCATTTCAATGACGTCAACCCCTGTCCCTATATGGCGGAAGGTCCTTTGCTAAGTAACCACAAACCAGCTATTGGCGAGTCGTCCCCTTTCTTCGACCCACACCTTGCACTCACATCCTCACGGCTGCCCAGCACGACCTTTCCCGCCGTGCATTTTGCACTGCATCAGGCCACGGTCGTCCAGAGTTCGATATCGCTCTTCCTGAGTCTTCCAGCTCGTCGTTCAAGCACATAACAGGAATATATCTCGTCACAATGGACATTCAGTCAGGTAATGCTCTCGCATCGGCACATGGGTTCCACTGTGTTTACAATCATAACTTCGATGATGCCACAGATGTTCCCGGCGATGCGAAGGCGAACGTCCTCTCCCCCATCTGCGCGAAAGCTCCTCGTACGTAATAGTCCTCCCCTTTCTTATGTCTTGCGTTATCCGCACGTCTACAACTGCAAATCACGGTGGTTGACGTGCGGTAATTCGTCGGGTCGCAAGACCAATTGCCTGTATGTGGACATGAATAACACTGACAATATCATATCAGCGCCTTGGGCCAGGAACTTAGACACCAATATTAATAGGCTTAAGAACCTCCAGAAGGAAACGGAGGTCCTTCGCAACTTACTCGTCACCGAGTTCTCTGAGATAAAAGACAATATGCGAACGATGAAAGACGATATGTAAACGATGAAGGACGACATACTGTGGTGTCACGACCTTAGGCGACGTCCCATGTCCCGAGGGCCTTGTCGCTGTCGCCTATTTCCCGGATTGTCCCTTGTCCCAGGCGCGGTGTCGCCTACGCCGGTGGGCGCTTAAACGGACGTTCCCCCAAGAAATACCTCTGTTGGGCTCCTGAACGTCTTCCAAAGGTTGCTACAGGGTAGAGATACCCCTCCGTGGTCAAAGGGGAAAGATACATGGCTATACACCTGCGTGTCTCCTGACATGTCCCATGTCCCCAGAGGAGTGTCGCCTGTGGTACCTCCATTCACACGGTCACGTGCGGGCGCGTCGCTGCGCCTAAGGTCGTGACACCACAGTACGAACGACGAAAGGCTATATCAAAACCGTGAAGGAAGACGTCAAGCAGCCGCGCATGGATGTCACAACCCTTGCAGAGGCTGTTGACGACGTGAAGTGCGACGTCACCGCTGTTTATCGCACTGTAGAAAAGGTATGCGATCTTCCCACTCTACCCTCCCCCAAGCGGGGTGCACGACAAGAAATTTCCATTTCAACTCCAAAAAGTTCAACTGGGACCCCGGCACCCACCCACCCACCCTTCGCCCCATTTTAGGCTCTTCGACAAGATTGCCCACCAGTTAACAGCTTACTAATCATCATCGGGTTCGAATCCCACTGGCGCAACTTCTACAAGCTCCATTATATTGGGTCGGAGTTGGACGTTTGCCGTATATATTCCTTTCTACAATCATGTTTTTGTATGCGTATGATATTAATGTTCATTATATAGCCATTGAAGAGATATTATGTCTCGCGGAACCCAGCATACAGAAGTCATTGGGGGAGGAGACAGTCGTGGGGGAGGGCCGTCGAAAAGACCGAATGCTCCGCCCAAGTCATCTACTATAGTAATTGTACTTCCGCAGTTGCAACTGAATGAATCCAAATTAGGTCCAACAGCTTGGGTGATCGGCACTGGGGGGCGGGCCCCAGGGCGGCTGACTCTGAGTGCACCGCACTACTGTACACATAACATGGGACGGTTCGGTGAGGGCAGGCTCCGACTCGCCCAAAACAGAAATCGGGGCGAATAAAATGCACATTGAAGTACTGTTATGCGCACATCCGAGGCCGGTGAGCGAGGAACACGAGCGGCGGCAAGGACCAGGAAATCAAGCAAAACAGTGCATTGATCCCATGTCGAAAGAGGTATGTACATGAGCGCTATATAAGAACTCGAGAGGCCGTATGACATAGCGACGCGGAATCCAAGGACAATGAAGATGGCAAGCGGAGCGAAGGGCGGAACGAGGATGGGACTCGGAGAGCGCAGAGGGCAGGAGATGCGCGGGACCGGATGTAGCCGCGGGCTCGAACGTAGGCACGGTGGCGATGGCTACTATAGGTACAGCATAGAACTCGGAACATAGGACCCACCTTCGACGGGGCAACAAGTTGCTTGAACTGGGCTTTTCAGAGGTAAGGTTGCTGAATCGCGTTCCGACTTGTGAGCTCGGCGAATGCCGAGCTTAATGCCGGATTAGGAACGCTGAGGTGGTCTCCGATATGTTTTGGCCGTCCTTCCCTCAGTCGTATTTGTCGTGGGTTTAAAATCGCACATATGCACTCAAATGGCCAAGACAAATCGATCGAGGGTGGTTATACCACCCCCATAGATTGCGCATAGGGCCACGACGAAAAGTTTGGCAAAAAGTTCACATCAGGACCCCGAACCGCTGAGGGGGGTGGGACTGTGGGGGTAGTCTAAAACGCGCGCCTAGCTTTTGCACCCCGCTTGCCCTCCCCCCATCCAAAGTTCACGGCGCTTACAGCTCTTTTCATGCGGCTCAGCTCTCGGATATGATCCAAAGTTGATCAAACACATCCCGACTGAATTGAACAGGTCGAGGAGCACACATCTGTACAATATATAACCGTTGTTCTCAATCGACTGAATCCGGGTGTGTCATATAACATGCATATGCGCGTCATGGACGCCAACCGTTTCCCCGCCAGGAGTCATCGATAACGTACGTCCACGTCCCAGCCCGTCTGATCCTAACCACTGCTTGCCCTCTGGCCATTTCATTCACCTAGAAAAGGGCGTGGACAGCAAACTTGTTCCTATTTGCTCTCCTAATACGTACACATAACAAATGATACCGATATTCCCCCTCAACATCACTGGGCTACGTATACGCCATATCAAAGCGTTCTACATAACATTCACCAACCTTCTACGCCGTTTTGGATCCGAACGTTGTTCGAATACCGATGCAGCGAATACGTGGGTCGTTTTTGAGGATCGGACACAAGGGCGGATGTGCTCGATGACACATCTCAGAATTGGAACTCCTCGCCTTCAGCTTCAGGTCTTGCATTGCACCTTGTGAGCCTTCCAGTCGCTTTTCTGACATGCTTCCGAGCAGTAGACCGCCGTCTTGCAGCGCGAGCACTTCAGCAGCTTGACATCTCCCGATCCTTGCTTCTTGCATCTGTCGCACACCGCCGCTGGTACCGCAAGCGACTCAGCTACCCTTGTTCCGGCGACTGGGGTACACAGGCGGTGCGTGCGCTCTACGGCGTTGGACCACTGAACGGACGGTGCTCACGCAGTATTTGACAGCTGCAGGGGGAGCTCCAAGATTTGAGGTCTCGTCTGCCCTCGGTGCCGCGCTCGCACACTGCGCGCGCCTCGAGTGCTTCCGCATCGGGTTTCGGAACTATCTAGGCCAGTCGGGGGACCTCCTCTGCCACCGCGGCCCGGAGGCATTCGAACCGATCGTCGCCAGCCTGCCCAAGACTCTCCGCGCTTTTGCCATCGATGTCCAAGTAGACATGTGGCATTCCTGGACGTCCTTCTGTGCAGGCGCTAGGGGTCTTGAGGTTGTCGACCAACTGCTCACCCCGTCCCCAGGCGGAGGGGGCAGATTCCCTGATCTGCAGAGGGTCGGGCTGCGCATCCTTGTGGGGGAATGGTGCTTGTGGGCGAACAAGCCCATCAAGGAGCCCAGAACGTCGCCATTGCCTAGGCTTAAGGCTGCCGGGTTGCTAGAAGTTAGCAACGTGGATACACACGAAAGCAGAGGTGAGTGACCTGCAGTGGGTTTCAAAGTAGTGGGACGGCGAAAATTGACTGCATATTGTCCGGTTTCCTTACATCACTTACAGCTGACGCTCACTCGCTGCTGGAATTCGAACTAGAGTAACATTGCATGGACCGTGTTGTTCGGGATCTCACTTAACCGGCGCAGTGACGTTGGCCCAGCGTACCTGACTATCTGACGAGAGCGGGGTGGAAGCCACGCAAGATCCCCATGGCATGGACAAGTACGTCTAGCACCAAATGAAAGCAGTCTGTCTTTCACCCGTATCCATGTGTGACAAGTTATGCATTCTTCGGATCACCGGCGTAGAAATCACACAGACAAAAGCTTCAGGTCCGCTCGCCGCCAACAGTGACACCTGCGAGACGGTGCGCTCTATCAAGCATCAGCCGGACATACAGTATCTCTCCCTATATGTGTCAATATCTGCCAACCCGTCGCGACAGTGTCACACCCTGCTGAAGGAACGCACCCCGTAGCCTTCTGGCATCTTGGCCTCGTTCAGGGGCTTTAATTGCGCCCTTTCGTACAAAATCTGGTACACGTCCCCATCATAGACAGTGCACTGTACAACATACATAGACGGGTCAGCTATTACTCTGAACCTACTTCCACTGTAACGGCTCACCTATCCAGTTACCGATCCGAGAACTCAAGCTCGTCCGACAGCCCGATCGTCTTAGGCAGCAGCTCTTCACAGAGCCTCTTAATCGCGATGCACAGACACCTCGACGGCCACTACTAGTCTCACCCAGCAAAGCCAAACGACAGGACATCAACCACACTCCACCGCCGTCAACAGACAAAAGCGAAATCAGACCAAACTCTCCTAGAAGGCACAGTGGGCGGTGCTCAACAGACTACATAACTCCCGCAAGGCCGCCACCCCTTTCCCCACCGACGGCATGCTCCAATCCACCGGATGATTTCGCCGACCCGCATAGCGACGAACGCGTCCGTCATTGTGTGCACCACCCGATGCGTGCGTCGCGCGTTCGCGCACCGTGCACGCCGAACGCCACTCCAGCACCTCAGTCGCCGTTCGGGGGTTGGCCCACTACTCTATCGAGGGTAGGGCCTTCGCATCCGCCGGTCGCTGGAGTTAGGCCGCGTTCGGCGCGAGTGAGGTCTCGGGAACATCCTTGAATCGAGCATACACCTTGGGCACGGCCCGCACGACCTGGCCGTCGAGCACGAAGGTGTCAGCCTCGTACATCGCGGCGGGCACGTGGTCCGCATACACCCCGTCGATGCTCACGAACGCGTTGAAACCATGCCCGCCCATCGACCGGCGCATAGTTTCCAGATCAGCGATCGCGCACATTGAGATGAGCACCTTGAAGCCAGCCGTCGTAGCGCGCATTGAGAGTAAGGGAGGCGTTGCCTGGAGAGAGGTGCTCGAGGAGGTCGGTACAGGTGGTCGTCTGTGGTCGCGTTACAAATCAGAGGGACCAGAGAGATGCCAAGGAATACGCAAGAGGCTCTGGCCAAGGACAATGAAGATGTATGCGGGAGCGAGGATGGGCGGGAGGTGGTAGTATACGCCAGACGGGAATGTAATTGCTTGCAGTTCCAGTCCGTCTTCACCCTTCGTTCCCTGCCGTTGGATGGTTGCGGAGCAGACAACGATAGTACCAGCTAGACGGGCTGCAGTCGGTACAAGCTGTATGGGAGAAACAAAACAAGCGTACAACATACTTTCGCGATAGTTCATCCTCAAGAGCCCGCCATGCCAGGATGAGGTCGGAATGTGCACAGGCAATATCGAAATGTAGGTGTACTTCAAACGGGAACATAACATCTTCATCACAGCCTCAGCATGCATTCCGGAATTCGAAAGAAAATGCGACATACCTTGCAATAGTTCAGCTTCGCATGTCGCGGCTGCCTGTACTCCCCCTCATCCGTCACGCACTGGCACGCAAACGCGCTCAGCGTATGCTTTTTTGGGATCCGCACCCTATCCAACCTCGCAAGCCGATTGTCCACTGCCGCGTACGCGCTCATTGCCCCGCCCAATATCTCCAATCCCGGGCAGCGTCCTACGGTCATCCAGAGAGCGCAGCCGGATGAAGAACAGGTGTGGGCCAGCGTCCATCCCCACGGACAGGTTGAGGCGCGCCTAGACACACCGTGCATCGCAGTCACCACTTCGCTGCGGTAGGGGCGAGCATGTGGTGCTCGAACTCGCGGGTGGCGGGGGAGGTAGGTAGCGGTAGTCCCCAGCGCAGTGACGCTGACGTCGTGGGCGAGCTCGGTCTAGAGATACCAGCTGAGAATGGCGCGGTGAACGATGAGGGTGCCGTGCCTGGCGTGGAGCTTGGGGGAGCTTTGAAATTTAAGCACAGGCTCGAACGCTGTGTGTCGCGATTGGGGCGAGGTTGGGAGAGGAGGATTGAATGGGACGCACCTGCGATGTGGAGTTGGACGAGACTAATCCACTGGTATAGAGCTGTGTGCGAGAGAGAAACGGCCTGCGAGACTTGCCGAACACCGGGTCTTCGGAGAGGACGGACGGAATGCGCTGACGAGCATACCGTTCTGTTTCCCCTGTGCGGGTTTTCAGAGCTCTGGTTCTGGAGAAGACGAAGACTTGTGCTTCGACTCACCGAGAGAAATCTTTCCCGCTTCTTCCAGCTGACCGGGTACGCTACCGGGGCTCGTTTAATATCTGCTGCATTCTGCTTCGGGTTCTGTGAGTTGGCTATATCTCCCGCCTTTAGGACGTCTGTGGCAGCCAAATGCTCGAGATGACGCGTAGGGAGAACCCAGGAAGAGCCAAGGCGTGTCAATGGGAGTGTTTGGGAGCAGTCGTGCATCATGGAGAGAACTGGCCATGGTCAACCAGCAGCTCCGAACTACCGAGCCGCCCACTAGTCCCAGAGCGCTAATCTCACTCCGCGAGCTGAACAAAACGTACAACCCGAACCACACACCACTCATGTCAAGGCCGACAACTGTCCCCTTCGGGGTGACATACGAAAAATTGGAACGATACAGAGAAGATTAGCATGGCCCCTGCACAAGGATGACACGCTTTCCCGGAGTGGTAGACCTTAAGGTCTCAATATTTGTTTTCTTCTTCACTTCCACGTCGAATCCAGCTCTCAGCGTTGTTCATTGACATATGTGCTAACTTCTGCCCACCGTGCCTGGCCCATAACTAACAGGTTGGACTTCTTACAAGGCTCAATGCGCTGGCAGTAGGCCGTAGCGTGCTGCGTCTTCACAGGGGCGACATGGATGGATCCGCCGTCCATGTGCGTTTCCGGTCGACGCTGCCCCTGGCTGGTATGTTTTGCTTTACCAACCCTTACAAGCCTCACAGCTCTCAAATTTCACTGCTGCTACTAGATGCCTGGTGACCCCGTCTTCCATCTGAAGCTAGGGCTCAGAAGGGGAAAAGCATGGCGTCACTGCCCTCGAGGGCCCCAATACCTGTAAGTTTAACTTGAATGGTATGCCCTAGTTTCGCCTGCCCTGGAAGCTTACCTCGTGGTGCGTTCTAAGGCCAAATTGTATTCTTCGAGCCATCGCAGCATTTACACGGCCAGCCCCCAAACCATCGGGGTCCATCAGCCTCCTCCCGCCTGAGTTGCTTCACGCTATATTCGAACTTCTGGCGTTTTCGGACCACAACACGCTCTCCAGCTGCATGCGGGTCTGTCGACGTTGGCACGATGTCGCTCGCCTTTACTTCTTCGCCATCGTCCCCTCCCATTCCCATGGCTGCGGACGTTTGTCTAAGCTTCTCTCCGCAGATCCTAAACTCGCAGCGTATGTGAAACACGTACGTTTCACCTGGGCCGGCTCGAAGTGCCAAGCTCGCAAACATCGGGCCTCGTCCGACGTTGGGTCATTAACATCGATCATTCCTGCCCTGAGGCTCACCAATCTACAATGTCTCTCCATCGTGGGCTACGACGGCTTCATCAACCCTCTCCTACTACATCGACCGCGGGCGCAACGGCGAAGTTCTCCTGTCCACTCGCTCCAACGACTGTCCTTCGACAATTGCGTTGGTGTCACACGCATCCTCCCGCATCTCCTGTCTCTTTTCTCTGTCCACACTTTGGTCATGAGGATCGATCCAATGGCACATCTGCCTTCTCAACAGAGCCCATCGCCCATCAATCGCCCGATCCCAGTAGCATCCTTCGCGATTCGGGATCTGATGTTGGACATGGCACGAGACCTCGAGGAGTACTACCAATTTTTTCAGCCCCTGTTGGCTCCTGGGAGCCTTCGCGCGCTGGGTGCCAGAGTCGGGACTACACAGGCTTTCCCTAAACTCGGGCAGTTTCTCCAATCCGGTGCGGCCCAGGACTTGCGCAGCCTCAGCATCGAAACGGGGCTGTTTATGTTTATGTATGGACGGTGGAGGGATGGTGCGTAATATGTTATGTGCATTGAAACAGCAGTACTTACGGAATATACTAGGAGGAACGGCCTTCTCTGCCCTTGGCGCTGCGCTCGCACACTGCACACGGCTTGAATGCTTCCGCATCGGGTTTGCTTACCATTACGGCCTCCCTTACTACCCCCTCTGCCACCGCGAGACATTCGAGCCCATCATTGCGAACCTGCCTCCGACTCTCCTCGCGTTCGCTATCCACATTGGGGTATCGGCGTGGGACTCCTGGAAGCGTTTCCGTGCCGGCACCGTGAGTCTCGACGTTGTCGACCGCCTGCTCTCTCCCTCGGGGGGGAAGTTTCCGCACCTGCAAAGGGCCGAGCTGCACATTCTTCAGGAGGTCCGGTCATATGGCAAGCCCACCAAAGAAGCTCGGCCGACGCCATTACCACGACTCAAGGCTGCCGGATTGCTACACGTTAACGTAGTCTACAATGTCACGGTGGACCTATACGGAAGAAGAGGTGAGCGACCCATGGATTCCTAGTGATGGAAATATGAGGGTTGACTGCAATCTCGTCCGGGTTCTCGCGTCGCTCTTGGTACAGTTGACGTGTACTTGCCGCCTGAAATACAGTGATATTGGACGGTCTCGTTTAGGATCTCAATTCAATTCTACCGGCGTTGGCTCAGTTTTCCGTCCTATCCGAGTTGGGGAATGAAGTGTGAAGCCGGGCGACGTCCCTCACATTAATGTTGTC
Source organism: Ganoderma multipileum BCRC 37180 (assembly GCA_000338015.2). Lineage (NCBI taxonomy): Eukaryota > Fungi > Basidiomycota > Agaricomycetes > Polyporales > Polyporaceae > Ganoderma > Ganoderma multipileum. Next base: position 39,553 of record BACB01005752.1, on the reverse strand, counting down.
AGCACCTTTTCCACCATGTATTATAGGGGCGATGCGAATGGAGTCCAATGTATGTTTCCGATGGTGAGGCTTCCCCTGACTAGTACCCTTTGTTTCTTAACCTCCACAGGCCACAGCGCTCGTATCTCATTTCGGCGGCCAGACGCTTTGGGTCGTCATCTCCCAGCCGGAGCTGGGACTATGGCGTCAACGGCTTCGAGGACTGTAGGTCCAATAGTACCTGGAAGGCAGAGCACCAAGCATGGAACTGGGACTGGGCGGAATCGACCAAGTCTTCGATGGTGAGAGTCCAGTCACCCACGTGTCCGAACAAAGGTGCGTGGTGGAAAGGGACCATCGGATCAGCGTTGGGTGCGATACTGAAACCTTCTCCGGCGCGGGAGTAGAGAAATGTCGAGTTGGGGAGGGTCGAAGCCGCAAGTTTGGTTTTATCTGTGAAGGTGGTCCCCGTTTCCCACCAGCGTCGATGAAGCTCGCTGAAAAGGGAACTGGCTTGGGAGTGTAAGAACAGCGGACCAGCGGAACGGATGGGAGTGAGGTTATCCTCGGGGGCGTTCGCAGCTTCGTGTTTGAGCCTGGCGTCCATCATCTGTTGAAGAGCTCGAAGTCGATGCAGTTTCGACGGCTGGTAGAAGTCGGCATAGAGCTCCCAGTGACGCCGCAACTCAGCCAAGGTGTGTTCGGTCCCCATCTTGATAACAGCGCCATACGGCGACGACCGCCAAGCATCTACGGAGGCATAGGCCGCGAGCTTTCGGGACTGCGACACGAGAGTCGAACGGGAGTCGACGTCGAGGTACATGTGAAAGAAGATGTTCCACATGGTCGGCACCGCGATACGGTCCATGATCATCGTGAACAGGAGGACATTCCTCGCTATCAACGCATAAGGATGTGGATAGCGAGGGAACGAATACGTACTCACCTAAGATGCCCTGATCATGGTCGCAGCAGGTGAAATCCAATCTTCTCTGCGCTGCACGACGGTGCTCAGCGCCAAAGGAGGGTGAAGCATATACAGTTGAAGTTGAACGTACGGCGGTTTGCTTGCTCGCAAAACACGGTGTAGAGGACGTTCCTCGGATCGCCGCATGGGAGGAGAAGGACGTTGGCCGGCACATCGGGAGGAAGGTCGCGAGTGAGACAGACGGTGGTGGTGTTTCCGATAGGGTACGAGTGATATGGTGCGGGAAGACAGAAAGACGACGCCATGGTGGAGGATCAAGAGGGGCTTTCGGCGAGTGTAGCCCATTCTCTCGGCTTTTTATATGCTCAGACCAAGATCGTCGAAACCTTAAGCTTGAGTGACAGGCGTTGCGGTAGGGGTTGCTGCTTTCAAGGCCCGCCGGGACCTGCCGTTGGCGTATAGATTTTTCCTTGAGGTCGAAGTGAGCTGATGGCAAATCAATCGGCCAACACAAGATGGAACAGGACGTATATTGCACGATTGGATATCTCGGCGTTGGAAAGGACAGGCAAGGTGCAAAGAAATGAGGATCCTGTAAGTACATGATCAATATTGATTGTGGCGTCGGCAGGTCCCGACGAACCTTGCTACATCCATGCAAACCAACAGACGGACATAAGGACGTCGACGAGATACCGAGCCTTTGAAATGCGAGTTCGACGGCAGAATAGGTGTCCGCACGTTCTCAATTCCTACATTGCAGCTTGTGACTCTTCCAATCGCTCTTCTGACACGCTTCCGAGCAGTAAAACGTCGTCCGACAGCGCGAGCACCTCGACAGCTTCAAGGCATTAGATTCTTCTTTGCCGCACTTATTGCATCTCGCCGATGAAGACGCCTCGCCGGCATTCGACCCCAGGGGAGGACTGGCAGGTGCCAGCGAACGCGGCGAACGCGCTGTCTCTTGGATCTGACCCTCCAAATCGAGGACCGGCTCCAAGTACGACACGGCGAAGAGGGGCGACAGCGCGATCCGCGTGACGAACGGCGCGAACTTCTTCCACACCCCGTCCTTCATCATCCCGTCCGTATCCTTCCCCCTCCCGCAGCTGCACAGCGGGTCGCCCTCGCTGATCTCAAGCTCGAGCGGGATCCTCCCCTGCGCGACGTACTCGCAGTTCGCGCCGTGCGCCCACGTCGCGCGGCAGCGCTCGACGAGCGCGGGCAGCAGCTGCTTCCACCCGCGCATCTCCTGCCCGTAGAGCTTGACGTTCTCCAGCCCGCCGCCGCGCCGGAGCAGCTGCTCGAACGCTGGGGTGATGCGCGGCATGGTCGCGTGCGAGAGGGGCAGGACGAATGCGTCGCAGACCATCGCGTGCGCCGAGAGGTCGAAGCGGACCTTGTCGACGAAGATGAGCGTGTCGCAGTCCTCGGTCGCGCCGTCGCGCAGCGCGAACGCCTGTGAGGCCTCCTTCCTACCCTGTGTGCCCGCGAAGCGCATCATGATGCAGTGGATGGTCTCTTTGATGTTCGCGAGAAGGTCGAGGCGGGCAGGGTCCCGTATGGAGGCGCGCTCACGAATGGAGAGCTGGGAGCCGACATGGGGATTGTACCATTCCTGGAGCTGAGAAACATTTGCCTTGGTTAAGTTCATGACGGGAAGGCGGTCGAGAAAGACGCGGTGGATGTTCCAAGAGGAGAGAGAGGTATTCGTGCGGACCACCGGGAATGGATTCAGCTTGAGGCCGTCGGGTTCCAGGAAGGGGATCGCGACCGGGACAGCGATCTGTATGGACTAAAGTCAGTATGCGACTCAGAGCGTCATAAAAGACGTCGTAGTACGTGCTCAGGCATACCTCAATATAAGAAGACTTCCGCGCAAGGCGCACTTTTCGTCGGCTACCCACGATCGGCATAGGGTACACGAGTGTCTGTGTCTGGCCGTCAAGAAAGACTTGTATGGCGCATGGGGAGCATTGCAAGATGTTCGGCATGGCGCCGCCCGCGAAGGCGGCCTGGGTCGTTGCGTTCGTGATCTCAAGCTTCGCTGTCAACGAGGCAACGTGTTTCCCCGCGCTATCCAAGTCCACGTGCACGGGTTGTTGGTACCCGATGGTATCGACCCCCTCTGACTGTGACTTCCGGGGTGGGACCGTTCCAGGCGCAGGCTGGCTGCTAGACCGCAGAGGACGCTCGGGGAGGAGGTGCACGTAGTCCGTGTCGCTCAAGGATGCTTGGAACACACACAGCGCCAGTCCCAGGACGGGAGTAAGGACTCGTGCCACCATCGGGTCCGCTCGCACCGCCAGCCCGACAGAGATGGCACTAGCGGGTCCCTCGACAAGGATGCGACTCGGGACAACGAAGGAGAAGACGAGATCAGAGCCCTTCCTCTGCCCCTCAGGCTCCTCATGGAATGCCAGATCCGGTTCAGCCGCCGTCCCAGTGTCCACGAGCTTCCCGAATGCTGCCTCCACCGACTGGAAGATGTGCTCCCCACGCGGCGTCCCGATCGCGCAGCGCAGCCACGGGGTGGGCACCGTGTCGGAGACACCCTCCAGTTTAGCGAGGTGGGTGCGGGGGACGGAGAGGAAAACGCGGACGAGCGCAGGGATGGTCGTCCAATGCGATAATCGCCCAGTCGTGGGTTTGCGAACCTGGTCGAGCCCGGGGACGGTGTAGAGCCCGTAACGGTAGAGCTGGGCATGGATCTCGGCATCCCCGAGCCGGTCGAAAATCCTTGACGTGGCGGCATCTTCGGAGCGCATGTCAAGGAAGAAGCGCACGACATCGGACCACTGTTCGGTGGGTATATGCAGCCCGGTGTGGATGAAATCGAGAAGAACGACGATGGCCTCGCGTGGGGGACACGTAGATGAGGATCGTCCGAGGGTGCCCATCAAGTCGCTACGACCCATTGTCAGCAGGGACATTGGGTCTTCAGTTCTATAGAGACTCGTATAAATGGTATGGAGCAATTTAGCGAGCTGTCGAGGATCAAAGGACAAGGGGGGATGAGAGCCGCAGTAAGCGTATGCGGATGGGTCCCCACCGCTCGGTCGTCGCCAAGTGATTGTCTGGTGGTGCTGGCGCGTACTCTCATTGACGAGCGTAGAAATGGCGATGAGCTCGTGAGTGTTACACCTGGTTGTAAACCCAGACAATGCATTCACGGGCGCGAGGTCCATCAGGGTGGCCACAACGGATAGATCGGCGAAGAGCTTTGATTCTAGCTCGGTCCTGGGATCGGAAGTATGAGTCAACAGTGATTCCGTATAGAGTGCGGAGCTGGGGGAATACGTGAGGAGCGGCACGGTAGCGAGTAACATGTTGAGCATGCCTATGTGGTCGGAGAGGTTCGAGGTGTCGATGACGTTGAAGCGAGTGGGCGCACCAAAGTCGGCATACTCCTCCCGGTCCAACTCCATTACGCGGGTGGTCCACGGCGCCACCTTGGGCGTGGCGAATGGGTGGGCCAGAATACCGACTTGCTCAGGGAAGTCCCGGAGAGCTCTGGCAACAGCAAGCGCCTCTCCAAGAAGGAACCGTACGACGATAGCACTGCAGGACTTCCCAGCCCTAGGCGACGCGGCATTCCCAAAGGCGGAACACCAATCGTGGAACTGAGATCTGGCGGATTCGACTAAGTCTCCGACGGCGAGAGCCCGCTTCGTATTCCCCAGGAGGGGAGCGTGATGGAAAGGCATCATGGGGTCCGTGCCGTAGTGGACATCAAACCCTTCATGAGCACGGGAGTAGAAGAATGTAGAGTTTGGGTAGGTCGCAGCCGCAAGCTTGCGCTTTTCCGTGAAGGTGGTCCCGGTTTCCCAGTAACGATCGAACTGCTTGCCAATCAGATGATTGGTCTGGAACCTGACGAACAACGGACCGGCCGAGCGAGAGGAAGTGATATTGAACCCAGTAGAGTCTTGGGAGGCCTTCGTGAGTTTGGTCTTCATAGTCGCCTGAAGGGTTTGGAGTCGGTGCAGCTTCGACGGATGGTAGAAGTGGGCATACAGCTCCCAGTGACGCCGCAGCTCAGCGAAGGTGTGCTCTGTGCCCATCCTGATCGTAGCACCATACGGCGACGAGCGCCAAGCGCCAACGGAGGAGTAGGATGCGAGTTTTTGAGAGTGCGACATGAGAGTCGAACGCGAGTCGGCGTCGAGGTACATGTGGAAGAAAATGTTCCACATAGTTGGTGACGCGACACCATCCATAACCATCGTCAACAGAAGGACATTCCTCGCTACTAGCGCATAAGAATATAACGAACTCCTAATCGAAGGACGGCGTACCTAACACCCCAGGGTCGAAATCGCAGCAAGTGAAATCCAAGGATCTTCCGACTGCAACCACAACAGGCTTAGGAAAGACGCATATAGTCATCAAAATTGCACGTACGGCGGTTTGACTCCTCACAAAACACCGTGTAGAGCACATTCCTTGGATCGCCGCAAGGGAGTAGAAGGACGCTAACCGGCAGGTCTGGAGGAACGTCTCTCGTGAGGCAGACGGCGGAAGTGTTTCCGATGGGGTAGAAAAAATATTTGCCAGGGAAGTAGAGAGAGGAAGCCATAGTGGAGGGTCAAGTGAGGCTCAGGATGGTGTCCTCAATGCATTGCGAGGGGCTTTTAAGTAGGCAGCATGGCCGACAGAGAAAGAAGCGGAGCATATTTGACGCCGCTGACGGTGCTGCGGTAAGAACCGCCAGAGTCCTGTCCTGTCGGAGCACATGAGTTCTCGGTCGAGCCAGCAAGATATAGACTTATTACTGCACATAAATCATGGGGCCCAAGCGTTGCAGGTTGTGAGGAGATGCCAGCTGCATGCAGGCGTAGCAAGGGCGAGAGGAATAATGTGGTTGGCGGAAAACATCGAGTTCTCCAAATACGGCAAGCCTACATAGGCCGCCGGGCCGCGTGCCATGCTGTGATCCCTCCAGTGGCAGCTCCACTGCTTCTTCACGTTGTGCCATTACCTTTCTCTACTCGCCTCGCCGTCAGCCAGCCATGTACGCGCACACACCTCTCCGATGCTGTCCCTCCTCAGGCTCTTCCCCCTCACACTCGCTCCGCCATGCCCGCACGGCCCATCGATGAGCATACTCCCCTCCTCGACAGCCTTGACCCCTTGGCCGAGCCTCAAGCAGGATCAGTCGAGCTCTCCGGGGATCTTCAAGATAGGCATACATGCTGGAGCGTCGCATGGCGCACGATTCTCGCCATCGTAACCGTCTGCATCCTCCTGATATTCATTAAGGGCGTCATCGACTCGGATGACATCGAGGTGAGTGTTCCTTTCGCTGCCCAACGTCCAAATCGTGTGGATAAGCTCTCTCGAAGGAGATCTGACGAAAGATATGCAGTCTGACCTGGACAGAACTCTCCGGAGCGCCCTCGGTGGCGGCCTCAGTGGAGCAGCAGCGATCGTCCTCCAAGTCCCCGTCTTCATGCCGCTCCGCACAATCGTGAACTACCAATACCGCTACGGGACGTCGACCGCGGAGGCAGCCAGGACGCTCTACGACGACGGTGGCTGGACGCGATACTACCACGGCCTCGCCGCCGCGCTCGTTCAAGTTCCCATGTCGCGCTTCGGAGACACCGCGGCGAACGTCGGCGTCCTCGCGCTCCTCAAGTGCAACAAGTACCTCAAGGACCTCCCCGCGCTCGCCAAGACGGTTTTTGCCTCTCTCGCGGCTGCGGGGTTCCGGATGCTCCTCACACCTGTGGACACCGTCAAGACGACGATGCAGACGGACGGGAAGGCGGGGATGGCGATTCTGCGCTCGCGGGTGCGTCTGTTCTACCTGGCCTTGGTGCGTTTGCAGATTCGCGGTTGACCACCTGCATACATGTGCGCGCTGTACGCAGATCAAGCGCTACGGCATCGGTACGCTCTGGTACGGGGCCGTGGCAACCGCCGCCGCGGCGTTCGCGAGCCACTACCCGTGGTTCGGGACATACAACTACCTCGACGAGGGTCTCCCCGCCCCAGCCACTCGCGGAGAGAAGTTATCCAGGCAAGCACTCATCGGCTTCGTCGCATCCGTCGTCTCCGATACCGTCTCGAACTCGCTTCGTGTCGTCAAGACGTACCGCCAGGTGCACGAGACACGCATCGGGTACATCGCCGCTGCCGAGGCTGTCGTCGCGCAAGACGGGCTGCGGGGCTTGTTGGGGCGGGGGTTGAAGACGAGGATATTGGCGAACGGGCTGCAGGGTGTGATATTCTCGGTACTGTGGAAACTGTTTCTCGACATGTGAGTGCTTGCATGTTTCGGACGCTGTTCGCAAGAGTTTACTAATGAGTATCCACTACAGGTGGGAGGGCAAGACCGGCCACAAGGATTAGACTCATTTCTGTTGATTAGGTATCGGCTGGGCGTCGAGGAGCCACCGATCGGCCGGGACGCCTCTGTAAATCAACGAGGAGATCCAGCGCGGGAAGACACAAGACGTCGTCGTTGGTCTCTTCGCTTGAGTTTGGAGATGTCTTGATTTTGTTGGCGTACATGCTTCGGAGCAATGCTTCGGCCGCATGCCGCCGTTGTACTCATGCCTATCACTGTACATATAGATATCAAAACATGCTATCAATTCAGACCTTCTCGGGGCCCGTTGAGGCTTGGTTTCATGGTATATACGAGCATTGCGCTATCGTTTGGCCCGGGAATATGCATCCGTTATGAGGCTATGTTGAGCGTGGGTCGGCATCGCAGGTGCGTTGTTCATCCTTCGATAGTCCTGAATTAATCTGAATGTACACGTCGTAGGTGGCTCCCATTGCCACGGCCGGACGCACCGTCTACTTCCACGTCGAACTCAGGTGGACGCCATCGGCGAAACGGAATAAAACGGGTTCGCCTTCGGGAATCGGAATGCACACCTACCATGAATTTGGGCTGAACAGAATTTGCGGCTGCTTGGTCAGTGGGAGAAGAGTGATGGGCGAACGATCCATCATCCTTGTTTGCATTCCTCCAGAAATGGTTCGATAAGACGAGTCGAACAGTCCGTAGAAAAAGATTTGGAACGAGAACCACCAATTCAGTGAGATTCAACACAAATGTCCAATGTCCGAGTGTCACGTCAGTTGTCGCGTCCGATCGCGTCGTTCGCGCCACATCTCTGCATTTTCTGTACCGTAGGCCCCGGTAAACGAATACGGCAAGCCTCGGGGGCCACATGTTATGAGGCGATCCCTCCACTTCTCGACGCCAAGTTACCCTCGAGTTGCTCATTGAGACTTTAAATAATAACATTAAGTGCAGAGAGAGGGTGGTGAACATAACGGAAACGCTATAAATACAGTGGGAGATCCTGGACAGAGGTATACAAAGTACGTAGGTTATCAAGTAAAGAGCAATGATACAGTACAGTGAAGTGCGACAGAGATGGAGATGATAGAGCGAGGTAGTATTAGGATTACGACGACAACATATATATCCGAGAAAGCTATGAGGCGATGGGAAAGGGAACCACGGAAACGACGAAAGCAATGCTGGATAACTGGTTCGGAAGCAAACAAAGAAGGAAGCTAAGAGAAGGCACCCGCCACCAAGACGTCCGAGTCGCCGGTAAGCTCGGCTGCTCAAGCGAACGGTGCTTGTGGTTAACAAGCCGAACCGAACTCAGGCTACATGGGACCCTTGTCCCCACAAGGGAACCACCCCCACGGCTCCTGGAGGAACTGATAATCAGGCTCAGCGGTCAGTTCGCTCGCCAGCCCCAGCGACATGTCGTTCACCCTACCCAGCAGCGCATCTTCCAGCAGGTGGTAGGAGCGATGCCACGAGCTGAACCCGACGTTAACAACGTCGCGCGAGAGCGGCGTGGGCGGAGCCGACGAGGGGGCCACCAGCTCATTCCGGTCCACAGTCCCAGGAAACGCCGGGACGAGAATGGTGTTGAGGAGACTGGACCCCGAGTTCGTGGCGTGCGGCACGGCCGTCCGGCTACCCTCCGTTCCCATCCCATACGTGAGGGCGGGTGGAGGTGGAGGGACAGTGGAGCTGGTGGCGAGAGGTTGGGTGAAGAATGGGGCCAAGGCGGGGGGCTTAGGGTTGTAGGCGTGAGTCTGCTGGCCGACCTGGATAGCAGCGGAGGAGCCGGTGGCGAACGCCGGGGGGTTCGTAGTCAACGGGTACGGCAAGGGGGTCCGGACTGCAGAGCCGGCGAAAGGGACAGCGAGAGACTGGTACTGCACCAGCGTAGGCATCGATCCCAGGGAAAACTTCGCCGCTGTCTGCTTGCCCCGGCTCGAGCCATCAGGCCAGTGGAAAGGCAAGGTGGAAAAAGGAACGCCGAGCTGGGCGAGGGACTGCTTGAGTTGCTCCGTGTTGGAGAGGACGTCCTCAACGAACTGCACCTCCGCGGAATGGTCGTCGCCACACCAGTCGGGGAAGTATATAACCGCCCCAGCCGAATCGCCCCTCCGTCCACGGCGACCGTTATGATACTCGAAGTCGGCGCCCTCGGGGGTGGGGATGCTAAGCTTCGAGAGATCGTCGCCTGCGTTGAAGCCGTGCGCCCGGCTGCGATGTGTGGTGAGTGCCCCCTTGGACTTGAAGCGGGCTGCACAGGGCTCGATTGTACCGTCCTTCTTCTTCCAACTATGGATACACGCGTGTCTGTTCGCTGGATTACTGGATGGCGGTGTGGTATGAACGCGAGGCGTAGGGGAGAGCGGTGGGAACGGTGCTTACTGTGCATTGTCCAAGTGCGCCGTCAGATTCCTCTTCTGATGAAACCCTACACCTCTCCCAACCTCCCTACAGCCAGACCGGTCGCACATAAACTGACTACAGCTCCTTTCCGAGTCAGCGGACATCGCGGCGGAAGGGCCCAGGTGGTTACGCACTAGTTGTCCGAGTGACAGTCCATGTGCCGGCGGAACTCTGCCAGACGACCTGCGGAGTCGCCGCATACCGTGCACCAGTACTACATCAACCGCAGATGCGTCAACAAATAAAGATACGTTCTATCGTGCGCGACTCACCCGTATGGTGGGTGGTTTGTCCGGGTTCTTTGAGAAGAAAATGCCCTTGCGATAAGAGACATTCGGAGTGGTGTACGAGCGAGGCATAAGGGTCGGGTATAAGGAAGCTAAAGCGGGAGGGAAGGTGGGTTCCGTACGAGAAGTAGATCGGGAAGAGAGAAGCGTGGGGAGCGGGTGGTCGAGAAGGTCACGGACGGGGCTCTTCTCAGCCGAAGCAGCTTCCGCTTTATAGCACTACAAGTTGGTCACCGAGTGCTTCTCGATTGCTCCCCGGCGAGTGGCAATTGCGAAGAGTTGCCATTTGCAATCACGGCCAAACTCCCACAGCGATCGGCCAAAGCATGCTGCGGGATGCCTAGCCCTACATGGTAGCTGTCGCAAGCTTTGGCTTACTGTTGTCTATTGTAGTCTGTTTGTTAGTGTATTCGCTCACGCCCCCCGCTCTGAAAACTTACCGTACGAAGTAAGTCTTCCTCTCCCCGTGTACGCTGCCGTTTGGTCCGTCTCATACCTTGTCCGCATCCCCACTTCCGGTGGCACCTTGTGTTGATGACGCATTGACTTGAGCACCATCGAAATACTGTTATCGCAGGCGTTTTTGAAGTTATCACTGCTCCGTTAACGTTATATGTGAGAATGATTCTGTACACACCGTCCTCTGTCTCCGGACTGATACTCTCCAACCTCTGCTTGCATGGCTGTAGGGTGACATTGGCGATATACTTTGCGCCAGATGCCAAGTAATCCACAAGCGCATGCATGTGGGGCATCATGACGGCGCTTTGAGCGGCAAGCGACACTTCTTGTCGGCGGCAAGACAAAACTCCGGGGACAATGGCATTGGCTCTGTACCGTCTATCTTATCAGTCCTCAATCAGCATCAATTGAAACGCAAAACATAATTTGGGTAGCTTTACCTGCGGGAATAGGGGTGGGATTCGTTCGCGACCCAGGTAGTAGACAGTGACGTCGACGGTGCCCTGTCGTTCCTGTAAAGTAGCGGTCAAGATTGTCCATGGCAGGCGTTTCCGCTGCTGCAGCAGATACATGGATAGACTCTATGGTATATTATGTTGACTGAGAGAACTATGCCAGCGTAGAGGATCGCGCTGGGACTATCGAGGTTAGAGAACAAGGAGCGACTCTGGCGCCTGCTACCTGATGCCCGAGTCTTGACCCGATTTGGCATTCGGGGCCACGGCCCGACTTCCCACGGACCTAGGTCCAGCGCCTGTCCAAGTCCTGGCAGGTTCCTCCGAGTGCAGCATCTCTTTCGCATCGCTTTACGGCCTGCATGGCAATCCGGCGAGCACTAGGGACAATCGACAAATAGCCATTCGGATGTAGCTGTGTTCTTGCGACCGTGAGCTGCCACTAATGGACATGATTCGTACTGCGGCTACCACGATTAATATTCCGAGTCGTCTGACATCCGAAAAATGGAATGCGTGTTGGTCGACACCACGCATCTCGAGTTGCACTCAAGAGGATTCATCATCAGGAAACGCATATAGATAATCAATCCCGCTGATGCTACGTCAAAGACGAGGTTGGACTCGACTCGAAAGCGGCTCAGTATACCACAGGTGATCTGCCATACGATGAACTGGAAGAACACCAAGACAGAGCAATAGTCGACTCATTCAGGCTAGACAAACAAAACGATGGCATAGAGGAAAGGTAAATATGCATACAGAGCGAGACGACATAGGAAGCATATAGGAACTGATGCGAGACGAGGAATAAACTATGGGATATGTACAGCTTGAAGGTATAGTAGTGCTGTGAATGCGAGTGTCCGATAACGCGATGATGCCGAGACCAGAGACGAGACGAGACGAGATGAGATGCAGGAGAAACATAATAATGTAGAGTGTGCAGGGGAAGGATGAGTGGAAACGGAATAGATGAGACGACGGAAAACATAAGAGAAAACACAGGGAGGAGCGACGACAAAGCTCAAGCCACACGCCACAGCGCCGCCGTCGCCCACGCCATCTTCACAGGCCATAGTACCCGTTGAATAGAGGCTCGCTGGAGAACGGTAGCCGGTGCGGCATACCGTCAAACATCCTAGCATCCGGCGACGCCGAAGACTCGCGCGACGAGTCCGGTGAGTCGCCGCCAAGGCCTGGGTGGTAGAACTTCGGCGGCGACGCGAGCCCAGCGTTCATCAGACTTGCCTGGTCGACCGTCGGCGACGTGGTGTGGGCGGGGATCATGAGCATGCTCGAGTAGATGGTCCCGTCGCCGTGGCCGTTGCCGTTGATGGCGGGGAGCGGGAGACGGAGTGGGAGGGGTTCGGGGATGAAGTTGAAGCTGAACGCCGTGATCGGGGGGAAGACCCACTTGTTCACGGCCGCTGTCTGTGGCCCGGAGCTGAAAGGGCGCCCAAAGTTGCCTAGCAGGGCGGGCATGGCGGAGGGAGGAAGAGCAAGGGGGTCTGTAAGGGTCACGCCGGCACCGGGCTGCGACTGTGCGTGGGCCTGAGAAGGCCCGGCAGTTAGGATCGCGGACAGGGAGCTCCGGTCGACCTGCTGCACCTGTACTGGCACGGACTTCCTCGATGTCGGCTTCTTCGGGGAGCGGCGAGATGGGGAGGGGGCGGGTGTAGGCTTGGCACGTTTGGGGGAGGGCGCGGAAATGCTGGCTAGGTCATCGCTGTCGTCCACCTCCCGCTTGATGGCGGGCTCCTTCGCCTTCGCCTTGCTCTGCTCAGACTCCCAGCCATGCTTGTCCTTCCTGTGGCGAATGAGACCGGACGGATCTGAGTAGTCGCAGGGGCACTGTTCCTCCCTGCCGTTCTTGTCGATCACGAGCTCGGGGCAACGGTGCCGTACTTTTTTGCTAGAGACGCGGCCATATCAGTGCGACTTATGAGGCAGTAAGTAGCGTCTGTGTGTTTACTGTATTGCCCAATAGTGCGTCATCATGTTGCCGAATTGGGTGAAGCCAGGGTGCTCACAATCACGCTCGAGACAAGGGATGAGCCTAGCGATATCCGTCAGTCACCACATCATGGGACCACACAGTTAACCACATACCCTTCACGAGTGTGTTGGCGCATATGGCGCGGAAAATCGGACTTGCGCGATACCGACTTGGAACAAATGGTGCATTCAAACTGAATAGCGAGAGACCCATCAACGCATGCACGCGCAATCTAAATGTCATGCAGACGCACCTTCGAGACCTGAATTCCATTCTCGTAGAAGATCTTCTCGATGCAGCAATCCCAGGTATTGGGGGTGGTTTCCGAGGGGGTGGTGGCCATGGCGAGCGGAAAATATGGGGGTAGAGGAAGGTGCGGCAAGGAGGGGGAGGCGTATGGGCGCCGACGAAGAGAAGAGTGGTTCGGGAGAATAGATGTTCGCAGGTGGGAGGCGCGGATTCTGGGATGTCGGGGATGCCTTCCCATCGACCGAAAAAGCCCCCGCTTTATAGGTCCCCATCCTTCCCCAAATTGTCTCTCGATTGCCTCTTGGACGAGCAGCGATTGCTTTTCGCCATGTATGGCAGTTCGCAATCACGACCAAACATCCACACCGCGGGGGCCCATGCGTGCCTACCGTAGATGGCAAATGTCTCAAGCACTTGTTTGCTGTGGTCTGTTGCGATCTGTTTGTGAGTTTATTTGTTCCCGCCGCTCGCTCAGAAACTTACCATACTCAGTAGGTCTTCCTGCCGCTGTATGTGCTGCTGTTTGGTTCGGCCCAGATCCGATCCACATCCTCACTCGCATTGGCACCCGTTCCAAGGGATGTCTCCGGGAATGCTCGCCGCACCGCTTCAACTGGGAGTCCAAACCTCCCCTCCTGTCCTCCGAATGAGTCAACGACTTGTTCAACATCGTATCGGTTGTATACACACCATGAGCCTTCCCGACCAATGCCTATCGATCCTCGCCCAGGAGACACATCACAGAGGGGTACTTCTGCTGCACAGAAAGTTCGCCGCCCTCCCCCGTATTCACAGGCTTCAGTGAGAATTGGGAAATGGAGCGATTCGGCAACGTGGCGACGTTGCGTGTGCAACGCATTGGCCGGTTGGGCATGGCAACCAATGCTTGTCGTCGTCCACAAAGCGGGCGCCTGCGGCACGATCAATAACCTTTTTTTCCTATTTTTTTTCTGTCAGCGCTGATATCCGTACAGTCTATCAATGAGGAGGCTTTACATTGGCGGGGCATGCCGACTTAAGCGAAGTCTTTTAGAGGATCTTCTGCCCGTTCAAGAAAGGTAGCGGTCAAAGCCGCGCACGGTGCCGCGGGTATGCTCTGATGATCCCGTTGGGGGCCATTACCGACGTCGGAGAGACCAGGCGGGAGGGAGTCCGGGGTGGTGGACGTTGAACACAAAAGGCGCATTGGCGCCCGTGGATGGGGCGGCGCTTGACCCAATATAGCGTTCGGGCTTCACGGCCCGACCCGGGCCATGCTCCAAAAACGCCCGCTGCGAGCTCGCCGAACTTCGTCTTACTTGTCATTCACCATCATCACGCCCTCTCCGAGCACCTCCAATCCAATCCAGTTTACGAATTCCATTCGTTTTCGTCAGAAACAAAGCTTCAGTCGGGTCCTATACGGCGTTAGTAAGGGAGGGTCAGGCTGTTGGGAGGGCTGTTCGGTTTGCGGCCCAAGATCGACTTGAACCCGGAGGTACCTTCATGATACGGACTGGCACCACATCCGAAGACTGAAACGTCCACCGTTGCTAGGCCTGAACTAAGTACGTTTGTGGTATTGAAAATGCACCATACACTGTCAGAGCGGGTTTGCATACCGAGCGCTGCGCCTTGGTGTGCCCATCTCAGTACATGTTTGTGCTGGGACTGAAACGCTCCGAGTGAGGCCAACTTGATCGTACGGATATAGCGGCTCTTTTTGTGGGGCAGCGTATATTGCGGGATGGTCCAACCGGTACGCCACTTCCTACCGCTGTATCAGCACTGTATCAGCCATATTCTGGTCTGCTTCGCAATGTTCCCAGGAACCATCCAACGACTGCCGTGTCACCGCGTCGACTGGTACCTTGAAGATAGTTATGAGTCCGGTATGTAATGTCGTGTAACACAATAGCCGTCCCCAAGGCTAACGGATGTGAACGCGTTTCGCGGTAGCAGTGCTGTGCATATATGCCCGATCCGACAAACAGTCTATCCGAGGTCGTCAGTCGTCGTCAAGACTGCTACCTTAGTGTGTCCTAATTCTTATGCGGCCTGGGGCTATGACCGCACAGTAGGATGTGGACTTCGCGAAAATCCCCCCCCCCCAAGTCCACCCACCGAGCCCCGAGGTATAAAAGGACCGCGTTTCCACCGCTAAGTACTCACCTAACCGTACCTCTCCCGTCCATCTACCAGCGCATGTAACCACATTCACGCTCACTTCCCGACCACATCGTAAACATGCAACGGTCTGACGTCGTCGAGACCACCTTCCTTGCCGACGCCGTCCTCTTCGACATGGTACGTGCCCTGCCCGCACACTACCCTCGTCCCCTACTAACTAAAGGCATCCATCAGGACGGCACCCTGACCGACTCCATCGCCGCCGTCGAGGCAGCATGGGCCAAGGTCGCCCTCGATATCGGCCAGGACCCAGCCGACGTCATCGCCGCCACCCACGGCAAGCGCGCCGTCGACAACCTCGCCCACTTCAAGCCGCACATCGCGGCGCACGAGATGGACGCCGAGGTGCAGGCCTTCGAGGAGTCCATCCTCTTCTTCGCCGACGCCTATGCCAAGCACGGCCCCGGCTCCCGCGAGGTCTCGCCAGTCTCCTCGGAGGCGACGACGCCCTATGTCGCGTCGTCGCGCTGCTCGAGCTGCGAGTCCGACTTGGGTGAACGTCCGGCCTCGCCTGTCCGCCCAGCGTTGTTGCGCCGCCTCGCGACGCTGCTCGTGTATGCGTACCAGCCTCCGATGGACGTGTCGGCTGCGCTTGAAGAGATTGAAGACATCGGCGCGTCTGCAGTTGCATGGAGGACGGAGTTAGAAAAGAAGCATATGTTTGAGGCGTGGCAGGTCGAGGCTGCGGCCGTCGACCGCTCGGTGCGGATCCTGCCTGGGGTGAAGAGACTCATGGACTCCATCCCCGAGTGTCACTATGCGGTCGCCACCTCCGGCGCAAAGACATACGGTGCGGTTTTCATCCCCACTCTCTGTGCTTCCATTGACCATCGCTCATCCCTCATTGTACATCTCAGCGTATGGCTGCATGACGCGCGTTGGCATCGTACCTCCCGCCGTCACCATCACCGCCGACGACAAGCGTCTCAAGGCCGGCAAGCCTGCTCCCGACCCCTTCCTCCTCGCCGCGAAGGAGCTCGGGTACGACGCGACCCAGTGCGTCGTTTTCGAGGACTCGCCGTCGGGCATCCGCGCCGGGGTCGCATCCGGGGCTACGGTGATTGCGCTCTGCACGAGCCACGAGAGGTCGAAGATTGAGGACTGCGGGGCGCACTTTATTGTGGACACGATGGAGGACGTGCAAGTCGTCGTTGAGGGTGAGAGTTTGAAGTTCGTCGTCGCGGAGAAGGTGTAGAGACGCCCTGTTTGGACGAGTTGGGTATGCTCGCGCCCCGGTGGCGTACGGACTTAGTATTTGGTCGGTACCATTGTAGATGTAGGATGGTAGTGGACATTCCGGACATTATAGAATGCTTGAATCGATATTCGCCAACATAGTCGTGGTGAGGTCAAACGGCACATAATATACGTTGGTAATCGGAACTCCCTCAATGGGAACCCTCAGGCCTGAGCTCCCGACGCCCAGGAATACTGAGGAGGCAAGTTGTCTGAACCTATTCTGGCATGCAGAAAAGCTAGAAGGGATATTTATGAAGTCAAGCGTGGGTAATCGTACAAAGCGATGCGAAGAACGGTGTCTAAAGCAAGATAAGCGTGTAGCGACGACAGACACTGGATCACAATGAACTTTCCTAATACTAGTACTGTTGGGCGTCGTGGGTCCGTCAGCGGCCAGCAGCTAGTTACAGTGTCTCCTTGACTATCCTTGCAACGTCACGGGTTGCCGGTACTAGGAACTTCCATCAGCAGAACTTAGAAGTACATTGCCCACTCGAGCTCCTCGTCTGTCCCATACTCCTCTTCCTCTTCCTCAGGGAGCGTCGACAACGCCGCGAGGGACGGCCGAACATCTCTAAACGCATCCATCCCCTCCCTACTCAAGACCGCCAGGCCGGCCTCTCTGCTCGTTTCCGTCCACGAGCTCCCACCGTTCCCGGTCCCTTCGCTGTCTTCGCTCGCTTCCCCGCCGGTACGAGAGATCTCCCAGTCACGCCGCGGCCAACACTTCAAATCGAGGCCGTAGACGTCAAACGCAACCCACTGGAGAGACGGACACTCCTGCTCAAAGCGGGGGAGATACGCCTCGATCGCCTCTTTGACAGCCTCGACTTCGCACTCGCTGAGGGGGCGACATTCGAACTGGCATGGGGTCTTCTTCGCCGCGAACTTGATGAACATGTGGGTGAGGCCCGTGAACGCCGTGAGCATCGCGCAGATATCCTCCTTAGTCCAACGATGCATGGTGTCAGCGTGACGTTGCCCGCGAAGTAAACATAGAAACTCACGAAGACCCCCTGTGTGGAGTCGTGACCCCCAGGCCGGCCGAGATCGGCCGCTTCAAAAAGGAACTTCAGGCGCTGGACCGAAGCCGCCCCCGAGCCTAAATGTGATTGCCAGTCGACCGGCGGTGCCCAGGGGAGATCGTCGGTGTCTATCCGGAGCTCGAGGAACTTCGGAGAGGTGTCGGCCAGTACCGACGCCATGTACGTCTTGTCCTCTATGTTCCCGAACGGGATAGAAAGGGACGACAGCCGCCTCGAGAACCCGACTGCGTACAACATGCACAGATCGACGACCCAGACGGCGGATAGTGACGGCCATGCGTCGCGATGCTGGGATTGCCACTGGGCCCTGTTGTGCGCTCGAGCGTGTTGCATGAACGGACCCGGACTCCCCAGATAGATGCTAGTGAACACATCCTTGTCGACATGTCGGCGCAAGATGAGCAGGGTTACATTGGGGAACGCGGTCGTCGCGTCGGCCACGAAGGCTTCGGAAGTCGGTACCCGTACTCCAAGCGTCCGGACATTCGCAAACGGGCGGCTGACGGGCACGCAGACGTCAATATCCAGCTCCACCAGCGAGCGAGGGAGTCCTTCGAGGGGGATAGACGCATGGTTCGGGCTGGGGGGAGTTTCGGAGTATTTAAGGAACGCGAGGACGCAAAGGAACGCTAGCGAGTTTGCGCAACGTGTCGATCTCGGCATCTTGCAATCCTCGGGGCAGGTAGAGCATCAAGTCCTCAAGCCGTCGAAGCGAAGATATGGTATCACGAGCAGAGGGAAAGGAATCTTGTCGTCAAGCCACAGGTCGATGCGGAGTCGTCACAAGTTGTGGCAATCGCGGAGGATATCCAGGAAGGCGGAAGACCATTGCTTTCGTGTGGTGACGACGATTTCACTGCCGACGATTGCCTCGACGCCGAATTGATGGTACGTGCCACTGACGGCGATCCAGAGTTCCGTGACGACGTGCGCGCGAGATGAAGGACCAGAACCGATGCGCAGGAACCGGTGGAGACGCGGAACACTCTCCAAATCGGTATCGTGGAGAAGGTCCCCAGAGCGTGCACAGAGAGGTGGGAGGCAAGCGTCGAGGAAATAACGACATGTTCTCATGAGAGCTGACAAGTCTTGCATCGAGAGGAAAGACATGATGTGGGTCTGTACGTCCATGTTCAACGTGGTCAAGTGGGTGGGACGACGAGCGTTGGATGATGTGGGGCCGAGGTCCTGTCACAACAGATCATTCGATTCGACTGTCTTCGAGATATTCAAGTGTCCTACTCACATTCAAGACCCCAAGAGTGAGCGGGAGGCGGTTCGGGTCGCGCATCATCAGTAGCTCGTTCGGGATCGGCATGCCAGTAGAGAAGTCGAAGTCAAAGTTGGGGGTCCCGCCCGCTGCTTCAGAGACAAAAGCTTAAGCAAAATATCGAATAGCTCCTGCACCGGTAGGTAGAGGAACAGAAGATGATGGTGGTTAAGAGAGAGGGACTAGGAACCCCTTTCAGCCGGCGCTCACCAGTACACGAGCGCTTCAATGTCAGTCGCAGATGACAAACATGCCTCACGTCATCCACCCGTTTAGACCATTGCTGCCGCAGGTAGTCGCTGAAATTTGTAACTGGAAAGTGTCGGAAAGTTCAGAGACGCGGCTACGGATTACATTCCTTTCGTTGGAACCCCTTCCCGGTTGGCTCGCATATACTAGTAGAACTTGTACTGGTGGGTCCCGATAAAGACTGATCGGCTTACGCCTGGCATTTATATTTAAGGTCAACGCAGGTAGATGAAGGTCATCGACTCAGCACGACGGATAGCTGTCTACGTTATAACCGTGAAATATGGATTCACATGCTTGAACTCATCCATCCGCTCCACATTCACAACTGCCTGACCTGCCGACTCGCTCAACTCAACTAGTTCCGGACCCTCGAGTCGTAGAGCGCTCTCCGAGGCCTCCGGTCCAGTGCGCAAAATATTCCAAGACTTCAAGGCGAAGGGAGGAACATCGTAGCCGATCCATCGAAGAGACACGTTCGCGCCGGCGAAAGTACGCATGTACTTCAGGATGGTGCCATGCGACGCTTCCTTCGCGCTGTCGTCGGAAGCGTGCAGAAGGATCCTGACCATCAGGTGCGTGATGGATGGGAAAGCTTGGAGCATCGCGCTGACAACTTCCTGTGTTCGATATCGGACAACGTCAGTCCGCCCGTTCGCTGGCCGAAGAAAATAAGAACGATAGTCACGAGCATGTCAGCCACCTGAGTCACATAGGTGTCCACGACTGTGGCATACTCATAGGTCTCGAGGCGCAGCGTCAGACGCCGAACGGACGCCACAGATGGTCCGAAGTGAGCGGGCCATGCCTGAGCAGGTATCGAGATGGGAGCGGCCATGTTGATCCGCAGCTCGAGAAGGCTCGGGGAGGTGTCGGCCAGTGCCAGTGAAACATACAGCGCTTCCTTATCGTGCTTGCCGGTGTCCAACGACAACGAAAGGGAAGGTACTGGCCTGGGCAACCCGAGAGAGTACAGGACGGATGGGTCGTGGGCGTGGATCGACGAAAGCGATGGCCATCCTTTACAATCCCGCCGCTTCCACTGGGCCTTGTTCCTTGGGCGGGCATCACCATGCAGGAGATGAGCCTTGCACCTGTTGTGGCGCAAAGTGAGATGGGTGATGTTGGGGAATGCGGTGGTGGCGTCAGCGATGAACGTCACGGACGTCGTGTCCCGTATTGCGAGCTTTCGCAACATGGGAAAGGGAGTGTCAATGGGCGGGCATCCGTGGATCTCGAGCTCTACTAGAGAACGAGGAAGCCCGTTGAAAGAGACGGGGGTGACGTGAAGGTTCTTGAGGGGGTTGGGATATTCTAAGCATACGAGACTACGCAATGGGAGGCAAGTGAAGTTGCGCAACACGTCGACGTCGGTGCCATAGGGTGTAGGTATCGTCAAGTGCTCGAGATGATGCAGCGACGATCCTATGGCCTCCATGAGAAGAGAATAGGATACGTCTATCACGAACCATTGATCGATACGGAGTCGTCGCAGGCTGTTGCAGTCGCGTATGACATCCAGGAGGGCGGCGGACCAACGCCTCCGGATACGAATAAACTGAGCCTCGTAGAAATATTTCTCGTCGTAGGTTTTATGATGGTGCACCATAATCCGGAGCTCTTTGATGAGGTGCGCACGGGATAACGAGCTAGAGTTGCTGCGAAGGAAGCGACAGAATGAGGGAAGCCGGCCAAGTCTCGCTGAGCAAGTGTCATACAAAACAATGCTGGAGCGTGTACAGAGAGGCAGAAGGCAGACCTCGGAGAAATAGCGGCAAGTTTTCATGAGGGAAGAGAGGTCTCCGGTCGAGAGGAAAGCCATGATGTGGTTTTGTACGTCGAAGTTCACCGTGGTTAGGCGGTTTGGGGAAGGAGGATTTAAGCAGGGTATCGCGGAAGTCTAGCTCATAGTTTTAGTGTGGTCCCATAAGATAAATCGTATATATCACTCACATCCAAGTCCACATCGGCCATTGAAAGGCGGCTAGAGTCTCGGGTTATGGGAGACATGTCTTGAATCGCCGGCGGCGGCGGCATCGGAATCCAAAGTTGCACTTGCGGATCGAACTTGAAGACAGAATATCAAAACCCCCACTCTTCTTTGGTGGTAACACGGGTGAGTATCTTTGAAGGTTTAGATGGGGTGTGTAGTGTGGGTGGCTCAACGTAGGCGTCACAGAAGAAGAGCATACAGTAGCCTTCAAGCGCCCATTTGAGCCCCCCTTCATGAAGGGCGCTTAATCTCGACAAAACGCCAACCAGCCAGTATTATTCCGAACATACTGGCAAACTACAGTCCCTTCCCCTCGCAACCTCAAGAACCATTGAAGAGGAAAGCATCAATATTTGTAGGTACAGTTCCTCGTTTCCAATTCTTGCGACATCAAGGGTTACCAGTACTCGTCGAAGCCTGAGCTCCAATCATCAGCGGCATCCGATCGTGAGTCCGTGGTATAGTCGGACTCGGGGTCTGGATCGGAGTCCATCCCAATGTCCTCACTAGTATCGCGCAAGGACACAGTATTGAGGCTCTGCCGGATACCCCTGAATGCGTTCATCCCTTCACTATCCAACACCGCAAGGCCTTCCCCTCCGCTCGTCTTCGTCCACTGGCACGAACTTTGACTCGCCTCCTCGCTGGCGCGAGAGATCTCCCAGCACTGAAGTCCCAGGTTGTACACGCCAAACGCCACCCACTGAAGGGATCCACACGCGTGCACAAAGCGGGAGACATACTTCTGGATCGTAGCTTCGACGGCGCGAACTTCGTACCGGGAGAGTTTGGGCCAATCAGTTTCCTCATATGGGGCTTTGATCGGGGCGAACTTGATGAACATGTGGGTAAGGCTCATGAACATCGGGAGCATCGCACAAATTTCGTCCTTAGTCCCGAACAAATACGTTATTAGCCTTACAGTGTTCCAGGGTGAAACGGTACCTTAAAGAACCGCAGATACTTACGAAGAGACGTTCCTCCGTCTGGCCGTCACCCCAGCATCGGTCGCGATCCGCCGTTTCGAGGAGGACCTTGAGGCGCAGAACAGAGGACACTGACGGGCCCAAGTGCGACCGCCAGTCCGGCGGGGGTAGGGGGAGGTCGTCGATCTCTACTCGGAGCTCCAGGAAGCTAGGGGAGGTGTCGGCCAGCACCGTCGCCAAATACGCTTCCTCTCCGTCGTATCTGAACGGGATGGAGACAGACGGCATCTGTCTCAAAAACCCGGCAGCATACAGCATGCACAGGTCGAGGACCCAGACCGCGGACAACGACGGCCACGCTTTGCGATACTGCTCGGACTGCCATTGGACCTTGTTGCGTGCTCGAGCGCGTTGGGAGATCGGACCTGGACCACGATAGCTACTGACCATCGCCAATGGGACCGTCTTGACATGTGGGCGCAGGATGAGCTGTGTGATATTGGGGAACGCGGTCGTAGCGTCGGCGATGAACGTGTCGGATGTGGGTACCCGTACTCCAAGCGTCCGGACGTTCGCAAAGGGACGGCTGACGGATATGCAGATGTCGATTTCCAACTCCACCAGCGATCGAGGGAGGTCATCAAGGTTGATACGCTGTAGGTTGGGCACGAACTCGCTGAATTTGAGAAGCGCTAGGCGGTGCAAAGGAAGGCTGGCCAGTTCGCGGAACACATCGAGATCTGCATCTTGCAGTCGTTGAGGTAGGTGCAACGTCGAGTCCTCGAGACGTTGGAGGGAGGATATGGTCTCCACGAACGAAGGGAACAGGATGTCGTCATCAAACCAAAGGTCGATGCGGAGTCGTCGCAAGCTGCGGCAGTGCTGCAAGATATCCAGGAAGGCGGAAGACCATTGCTTTCGCTCGGAAGGGATGTTCATCTCGCGGGCAATCACATTAAATGAATATAAGCTGTTACTGACAGCGATCCAGAGTTCCTTGATAAGGGGTACACGAGACGAAGGGCCGGCGTCGATGCGCAGAAACCGGCGGAACGATTGAACGGCGGTAAAACCCAGACCAATTTCGCGGAGAAGGTTCCCAGAGCGTGCACAGAGAGGCTGAAGGCAAGCGCAGAGGAAATAACGGCATGTCCTCATGAGAGCCGACAAGTCTTGCTTGGGGAGGAAAGACATGATCTCGGTCTGTACGTCCAAATTTAGCGTGGTCAAGCGGGTGGGATGACGAACGTTCGACAATGTAGGGGTAGGGTCCTGTCGCAAAAATAATTAGACTGCCGTTAATATAGTTAGGTCTTCACTCACATTCAAGACCCCATAAGTACGCAGAAGGCGGTTCGGGTTACTCACTAGCATCCTGTCCTGAATCGGCACGGAATAGCGGAAGTGGAAATTAAGGGTCCGGCCCACTCCTTCGGATGGCGTAGGTGATCCAAAAGGTTTAAAAGCGTTTATATAGTGGTAGAAGAATGGGAAATGGTGGTGGTCGGGACGCAAGTGGAACCCCTTTCAACAAGCGCTGGCTAACGCACGGGCGCTTTTTGATGGCCAAGCTGACCAGCACGCTTCGAACGGGTTAGAGATGCAGCTCGCTATGACATACGAGGTGAGTTAAAGAAGGAAGAATGCGGGTATAATCATGCAATGGCAAGGATGTAAAGAAAACACTGGCACCGAAACTGAGACAAACCTGCAGTGGTGACAAGGCGACGGAACAGAAGACAAGTCAAAACTGGTCATGTGTAGCGGCAAAAGTTAGCATACAGGTGCCTTCGCTGGCCAATAGGACATGCGGGACGTACCCTCAGATCCCGGTCAAGGTACCACATCAGCTCAGCCTCCAAAGGATACTCCATAGCGTCCAGCAAGTCCAACACTTGATTCCACTTCTCGGTTGTGATGCTCGCCATCTCGTGGTTGGTCCAGAAGGTGAGGATGGGGTCTGGGCAGCCCCACACCGACTTCACGTGCATCTTGAGGCCCGACCTCTTCTCGAACCACTCCACCAGCTTCGGCCATGACCGATACGCGTCGAAGTCCCCGGGTTTGAGCTTCAGGACGCGGCGCGTCATGTAAACCGCGACGCCGATGCGCCGTGCATACGCGAACACCAGTCCAGAGTGAAAAGGAACCCCATACCAACATAGTGGAAGCTTCGTAGGGTCGTCCACATCAACATCGAGGGGGTCGAGCCATGGGGGAATGACAGGTTGTGGGAGTGCGCTCCGGACGGCATTGTCCTACGTCGCGGGTTACTCGAGGTTGTAACACGACCAAGGAGAGAACTCACACCCCAAATAAACTTGCGCAGGGTCAACTTGGGTACCTCCGATAGCTCTTGCGCATCTTGTACGGATGGAGAAGATGGTGAGCTGTCGGTTGAGTCGACAGTCGGATTCTCGCTGACTGGCCGGGATGGAAGGGAGAGAGGAAGTTCTTGTTTCAGAAGTGTTGTTGAATCCATCGCAATAGAAGTTTGAGTCGGTACTAAGGCCTAGCGGATGGGTGGTCTGAGTTGGGTTATCGAGGCAGGGTGGTTGGTTCAAACACGGTCGAGCAGATCTCTTCCCACGCGTCAGAAAGGCTATGCAAGAAGCGAAGTGACGAAGCGCCTCAATTCAGTTGACGAGCGGTACTTATCGCGCCCGTACGCCCACAACATGGATCACGAAGTCAAATAACAAACGGGGTTAAACTCGTACGTATGTCGATGGATCTATTAATATTGCGAAGCAGAGACTGTGTAGGTAAGACGTACGTCGAAGCGGCTACGACCGAAAAGATACGTACAACTTGCGTACAACGGCGTTTATCAGAAAACAACGAGATTCGGCACCACATCCTTGAACTCGTCCATCCCCTCCCTCTTCAGAACCTCCAGGCTCGCCAACTCGGTTTTTTCAATCATCTTCACGCCTTGAGATTGACCGGCGATCCCGTCCGAGCTAGAGCCAGAGCGCGATATATCCCAAGACTTGACGCGCCATCCGTGCATGTCGTAGCCGATCCAGCGAAGGGATGTGCTTATGCCGGACAGGAGGTGGAAGTGCTTCTGGATGGTGCCAAGCACGACGTGGGTCTCCGTCGGGGAAGAGCACATCCAGTCTGTGTCCACGGCGAAGCAGGTCTGTTGGGACATCGGCACGAACCTGACCAGCAAATGTGTGAGGGACGAAAACGCGGGGAGGATCACCCCGACGCATTCCTGCGTTTAGGGTGAAGCGTGGTCAGCCTCGGGGACGGCGGAGGAGGACGACACGGACGAATGTACTCACGAGCATGTATCTGACGTGAGGTTCGTCGGCGACGGCGTGAGCCTGAGTGTAGAGGAGCAGCGTCAGACGCAGGGTGGATGGGCCGAAAAGCAACTCCCAGTGTCTTGGGATGTAGGGGAAGTCGAAGTTGTCCATCTCGATGCGGAGCTCCAGGAACCTCGGAGAGGCGTCGGTCAGCACCGGTGCGATGTGCTCTACCTGCACCTCCCTGCCCATGGGGATCGAGATGGACGACACTCGCCTCGAGAATCCGAGAGCGTAGAGGAAGGCTGGATGCTCGGTCCATATCGCGGAAACGGATGGCCATGCTTGGCGGTATTGTGATTGCCATTGGCTCTTGTTGCGTGTCCGAGCGTCATCGAAGAGTCTCGCGTCGTGCGAGACGTGGCGCTGGAAAGTCGCGTCCTTTCGGCGCAGGACGAGATAGGATACGTTGAGAAAAGCAGCCGTTGCGTCGGCCACAAACGTGTTCGACATAGTCTCTCGAATACCAAGCTTGCGCACCGTCATAAATGGGGTGTCGGTGCGCGGGCATCGGTGAATGTCAAGCTCGGTAAGCGAGCGAGGAAGCACCTCGAGGGAGATGTTCGTATCGCACCAGGTCTCGTTGGCGGGAAACTTGAGGAATGAGAGGCTACGCAGAGGAAGGCTAGCGAATCTGCGCAATACGGCGGAGTCGGTGTTGAAGGGCATGGGCATTGTCAAGTCCTCGAGATGATGCAATGACGAGCCGATGGTCTTCACGAGAAGAGGGAATGATATGTCTTGGAGGAACCACCCGTGGATACGGATCCACTCGCAAATTGCGGCAGTGGCGCAGGATATCCAGTACCGCGGCAGACCACTCTTCCCGAATAGCAATGAAGCGACGTTCGCGGATGTATCTGTCATCGCGACAACCACCCGTGGAGATGCGGAGCTCCTTGACGAGGTGTGCACGAGATGAAGGGCCGGCATTGATACGCAGAAACCGGCGGAACGAAGGGAGTCGCGTCAACTGAAAGTCGGAGGGAAGGGCCTTGGAACGTGCACAGAGGGGAAGCAGACAAGTATCGAGGAAATATCGACAAGTCCTCATGAGCACAGAGAGGTCCCCGTAGGGAGTAGATCCATGATGTAGTTCTGCACGTCCACAGGTATTGTAGTTAAGCGGGTTGGGCGAGGAGGATCTAGGAGCGAGGAGGATGTGCTAGTGGCCTGACTGAGAGGATTACTTCATCTTGTCGAAACGGTTTGCTATGTAGCTCACATTAGAGGAATTATCTACAGCTGGAAAGCAGTTGGGGTCCCGGGTTATTGTGAACGTATCTTGGATCGGCATGGAGAAGTCGAAGTTGAACTTCATTTTCTGACATTCCGGTGGGATGACCCCCGGTCTTGCAACGTTATCCTCGGTTGCTGCTGTCGAAACCATGGCGGGAGATCCTACTCGATTAACCAGAGAAGTCTTGTCGTTGTGCGCGATACGGCCGCGTGGACGGGGGTGGTTGGTAGGGAGAAGAGGTCGGGGAAGTTAGACGCCTGTGAACATCTCAACAAGCGCTTACCAGATCGGTTGAACTCCCGCTAGCGCTCAGGCCACTCAGTCAAGGAGCCTTTACTCGGCCAAAGTCAAGAACGGACCAGAAGGTCAGTGCAATGGTATATTTCGTGGTGTGTACTACATAGATGGTGATATAATAGCGTATAATATCGATAGACGGTCTGACGCCCTTGAACGCGTCCATCCCCTCCCTCTTTATGACAGCCCAGCCAGCAAGTTCGCTCGTCTTCGTGCAAACCAGGTCTCCTTGAGCCGCTTGTCCCTCGGGAGCACGGGAGATTTCCCAACACTCCAAACCCAGATCGTACACCTCCAATGCAATCCAGCGGAGGGAGAGGCTTGCCTGCGCGAGGCGTGCAATGTGGTTCCTCTGTATGACATCACCGATCGCGCGTATGTCCTGCCCTTCAAGAAGTTCCAGGCGTAGCGGGGTATATTTCGGCATGAATCTGATCCGCAAGTATGCGAGATTCTTGAAGGCAGGGAGCATGCTGCAAAGGTCATCCTGCGTCCAACGTTACGCGCGATCAGTCCAACGATGGCAGTACACGGGTATGAACACGCACGAGCATCACCTTTTCGAGGTCGCCATTCCAGAACTTGACACTGTGGTCGCGCTCCGTGTGGTGAAGCATCGTCAGGCGCACCGCCGACGAGATCGACGGCCCAAAGTACGAGCCCCAGTCGGTCGAGGACGTGAGAAAGGAGTCGTCCATGTTGACTCGAAGCTCCAGGAAGCTCGGGGAGGTGTCCGCCAAGACGGGTGCGACGTATCGTTCTTCGCTGCGCCTTCTGAAGGGAATAGAAATGTTGGGCACGTGCTTCGAAAATCCGAGGCAGTACAGCCGGCACAGGTCCTCGGCCCATATCGTAGAAAGCGATGACCACGCCGAGTCGCCGTGCTTAGACCGCTTGCGCCACTCGATCTTGCTGAGAGGTCGTGTACCCTCGACGATACCGGGCATGGTGATGCACAGATGGCTCGGCCCGTGCCGGCGCAAGATTAGTTCGGTGACGTTTGGGAACGCTGTCGTCGCGTCGGCCACGAACGTTTGGATCGGGAGTCGAGTATCCCGTACGCCGAGTCTCCACACCAGCGGAAAGGGGGTGTTGATGGGCACGCTGAAATCGATTTCGAGCTCGGTGAGGGAACGAGGGAGAACTTCGGGAGATACGGGCGTGGGGGATGTGTTGTCGAAGAAGTTGTCTCGCCGTAGGAATGAGAGGCGTCTCATAGTAGGAAGGCGGGCGAGGCGGCCCAAGGTGTCGACGTCACTCTGATCGGGCATACAGATCGATAAATCCTCCAGGCGGTGCATCGACGAGGTTATGGTGTCCATAAGAAGGGAAAAGAGTATCTCCCCCATGAACCATCGATCGATGCGAAGTCGTTGGAGATTGTGGCAATGGCGTAAGATATCCAGGAATGCCGGAGACCACTCTTTTCCATTAAGAAGCATCTCGTTGGGGTCGAATTCGATTGGCAGTTTGATGTCGCTCACTGCGATCCAGAGGTCCTTGATGAGATGAGCCCGTGAAGCAGAGCCTGCGTGGATGCGCAGGAACCGGCGGAACGAAGGAACTCTCCGAAAGTCGCTTTCATGGAAAATGACTCTGGAGAGTGCACAGAGAGGCAGCAGGCAAACATCAAGAAAATGTTTGCACGTCCTCATGAGGGCCTACAGATTTGGTGTGGGGAGGAACGAGATGATACAGTTCTGCACGTCGAGATTGGCCGTGATTAAGGCAATATGGGGGGGGTTCCGATGAAGCCCGTGTGGGAGCCTGGACGCGATTACGATTACTTTATCTCCCAATGAGTACTTGCTACTTAACTCACATTCGATATCATATCGTCAACCGAACGGTGGTTCGAGTTGGGGGTAACAGGGGAGGCGTCTTGTGCGGGAGGCATGATGGAGTCTAAGGCCAAGTTAGATCCTGCAGTCGCGTCTCCAGGGTACGCAGCATACATACCAAGCTTATAATACAATCTGATAAATTACCGAGGGGCCCAAACGTGTGAGGTGGGTGGGGGTAGGGCGTATGGCGGTGGTACATGAAAATTCTTGAAGAGTTTGAAATAGAGGGAGACGCCTACGATGACTTCTACGAGGGAGGGCGCTTATCTCCAGGTATCAGGAACCTCCAGCACCAAGTCTAACCCATTTCAAGGATGAGGATAGCTAAGAGCGCCGAGTGTAACTCGCTCGGGGGCCACAATGGCAAAACGAAGAACGAAGTGTCGGATCCGCCACAAGGACAGGCGACAGACGCTCTAGCACTAGAAAACGTGCTTTCGTTCGAGAGTGAAGCAGCGGCTCGGCTTGAAATTGGCGATAGGACTTCTCGCAGAAAGACAAAGACTGAAGTGGTTGTCCGGGGCCTTCCAGTAACAGGATGGATAGAAGGATGACATTCACAAACGGGTTTTCATCCCGAATGAGTGTTCAAGAAAGCGACGAAAGGCCGATGTCACTATGGTCCACCGAACCCTAAGGACAATCCTTCAAAGCTTCATGTCGGAGCCGACAATAGCCAGCGTCGTAAGACAAGCGCCTAAATCGAACTTTCAATATTTCTATAGGTGCGATCTGCGGAACATGCGACGATCCGTCAGTCATCACTTCGAACATATGGGACCAGAAGCCATCCTCACCCTTCACTCAATAGCACGGCGCATCCTTGAGCCCCGCAACACACTTCTCCGCAGTCTCCTTCGCCCACCGGACCTTCTCGTGGTCCGCATCTCCCAACCCCTGCCGCTTCGCCTGCACGAGCACGACCAACGCCAGGAACAGCGTGTACCACAGCCGCTTCGTCTTCTGCCGCGCGAACACGATCAACGGCCCGCCATACCCCTCCACGAACGCCGCGGTCGGCTTCAGGAACATCGTCTCCAGCAGCGGGTCGCCCCACAGCGCGTGCCCAACCGACGCGAACGACGTCACGCGGACCTCCTGGTCTTTGTCCTCCGAGTCCGGCGCGTCCTTGCCCAAATCGAAGTCGACGAACGTCGAGTGCTCGTCGCCCACGAACGACACGAGCGAGGGCACCTCGCAGTCGTCGAACAGGAAGAACCCGATCGCGCGCGATAGGTACCGCCGCACGTCTTCGTACGGGAGCGCGACCCCCGCCTCGCGCGCGTCCTCGAGGATGGTCTCGAGGAGGAGCGTGAAGGCTTCTTGCCAGGAGTAGAGCTCGTCCTTGGCTTGCGAGGGGAGGCCGAACCAGTCGTTCTGGACGCGCTCGTGGAGCTGCTTGAGGTACGAGCCGAGGCGGAGGTCGAGCAGGGCTTCTTGGCGCGGGGAGAGCTTGCCCGATGCGCGGGCGAGCGAGAGGGGGACGCCGCCGGGGTGGGCGAGGAGTAGGTATTGGTATGGGACGAGGGAAGCGGAGGGATTGAACGCGATGATTGTGGGGGTGGGGACGTCCGATTGGGAGGCGATGAGTTTTAGGAGGACGTGCTCCGTTTCGAGAGTGTTGGGAAGGTAGGATGGGGATACCGAGTCCGCTGATGGGGGGACGGCGGTTTTCAAGATGTACGACGCGCCGTCATCGACCCGCGCGATGAATGCCCGAGTGGGGGTGAACGCGCTGTATTCGCGATTAGATCCATGCTTCTGGGCGGCGAGACTGATGCACCTACTCGAAGCCATCTTGTTTGAGCTGGGAGAACTCTGCAATGGTTATAGATCCTCCCCGGTGATGCTCGAGGATCCGCTTTATGTCTGCTTTGCTCACTTCGTACATCTTCGTAGAGCACCTCCCGGTCACGGTAGCGGGAGGACGCAGGTTATCGATAACACAGACGCCGGGATTCCAAGTGGGCTTATCCGGGATATGTTGACATGGATTTGGGCCCTTCCGGAGGGCTCGACATCGCTATTGAAGCCAGTTGCGGGTACGTACAGGATTGGCGCATACAGGACCAGTCTGCGATGAGAACATACTGCTTGCCTTCATTCCAAGCTGTAGGTGTTCTTCTCGAGCTATACGCGGGATTCAACACAAGAAACGTCCATCGGAGGACTCGTTTACTCACCTCAGCCTCAAGCTCCCTCCTCACTCGATACTCTTCGTCCGCCTTGATGACAACGTGGTGGTCATCTAGATCCTCAATGATGAAGCTTTGCTTCTCGTTCATCGTCAACAATATCTGCTTGACGGCTGAGTCGCTGTGGCGGAGATAAACAGACGTCGGCGTCCAGAAGAGGGTAAGATTCAGAATCGTCCCACTGACCAGGTGAGAAGCACACCTTACGAGAAGCAGTGGTCAGCGACGTCGATCTCGAGGTTCTCGCACGACGCACCTCTTATGGCCTTCATCTCCTACGCCTTGCCCTCCACTCGCAGCAAGTTCCCAGGTGTGCACGCGGCGGCCGCGAAGCGATGTAGTAAGGGAGAGGTGGTGGCCGCAGGGAAAGAGACGAGCCCGGTTGACGCCGTGGGGGACGGTGATCTCAGGCCCCGGAACGGCAACCGCGACAACTCCTAGGGCTCCCTTATGCTCATCGCCCACGTTCGTCTCAACCACAACCTCCACCTCAGTCGCGGCGCCGGCGCCCTTCGCAGAATACTTGTCGCTAGGGTTGATAAGCATCGCTCCACAACTCCGTACTCGACCACCGCGGCACTGAGGAGAACGTTCACCATGCCGATTCCACCAGCGTTGTTGACCCCCGACCTCTCGTGAGTCATCCCTAATCGAACGATCACCATTGCCGTCGCCCTTTCGCTGCGGACATGTCGCTCATGCTTGCCCACCCCGTTTCCCCCGTTGCCACTGCCTTCTGTCCATTCTTGGGCTTACAGGGCTCCCGCCGATGGCGCGTACCCGTCGCCGCGGCGCGGAACGCTTTCTGGCCAGTCTCCCCCTAAAGGTCGGGACATTGAGCTCGATCGCTGCCCTGATTCCTGTTGCTTACGCCGATGTGTACGTCCGCGTCCACAGTGCCCACCCCTACCTCGGTTGTCGAAGAGGCGAAGCGCTTAGCGGCCTGGACTGCAGTGGATAGACACATCCTCCCTGACCATAAGGTACGTCGTTACGTCTGCTGTTCACAATGCTTCCCTTGTGTTCAACCTCGTCGTTGTGCGAAGGTCATTGGCATTGGCTCTGGTATGGCGCCGTTCGCTCGTCAGTGCGTGTTACGATCCGTGCTGACCACCGGTGTTAATCAGGCTCGACCGTCCCCTATGTCGTAGAGCGCATCGTTGCGCAGGGGAAGGAGGTCAACAAAGACCGTGTCTTTATCCCAACTGGTACGTCGTTGCCGCCAGTGCTTAACCCGACAGCACACTCAGTGCGAACCTGTGTTACAGGCTTCCAGTCCAAGGAGCTGATCGTGAAGTCTCAGCTTCTCTTGGGAGACGTGGACCAGTATCCAGTCATCGATGTGACCATTGACGGTGCCGATGAGTAAGTCGAGTCAACATGGGACTTTGATCACGGAGACGCTGACTGGGATGGGAATGTTAGGGTCGACCACGACCTGAACTGCATCAAGGGCGGTGGTGGTTGCCACCTGCGTGAGAAGGTCCTCGCAGAGGCTGCTGACACGTACGTCTGCACCCATACAATGTGCAATGGGTCTGTTAACACAGCGATCAGCTTCATCCTTGTTGCCGACTACCGTAAGAACTCTACAGTGCTGGGCACGACTGTAAGATCTGCAACTTCTTACGATAGACAGAACTTAACTCTGTGTTGGTAGTTCCCGCAAGGAATTCCCATCGAGGTGGTGCCCTTTGCATACACGAAGATCCTGCAAAATCTGCATCTCATCGGCTCGCCCAATGCGTCGCTCCGAATGGCCAAGTCAAAGGCGGGACCGGTCGTGTCCGACAACGGCAACTTCATCATCGATGCGCCATTCCCGGAAGAACTCATGAAAGATCCATACACGGTGCGTGTCACTTCGCGTTCCCGCGGGTCCGACGAGCGCAACTGACTTGGCACGTGCTCTAGCTCTTGACTCGCATCAAGATGCTCACAGGCATTGTCGAGGTCGGCCTGTTCTGCCACATGGCGAAGGCGGCGTACTTTGGCAACCAGGACGGCAGTGTGACTATAAAGTGGCATGATGGTCGTATAGAGAAGGTCGAGAAGAACGAGAGCGCAGTTGAGGATTAGATCATAGTCAACGATCGGGCAAGAACCCTGTAGAAGGTAAGCCCTGAAATTTCCTTTTGTATGATAAGCCTGCTAACTTGTTGTTTCATTAGATGTATGCTGTATGTATTTAATGCTTGTACGAACAGTGGGGTTGAGACGCACGAGATTGTTGTGTCACCTTACTCGGGGGCACGTGTGCGCCCAGCTAAGTTACTGGACATCTGCACAACTTAGTCACGTCTTACATGCATTTCGAGACGTCTGGAGGAGTCAATTGGCGGTCAAAGAAAGTCATTTGGAGTCAGAAGCGGTCAAGATGCGTCAAGATGAGTGCTACCGATACGAGGATGATGCCGAAGCGTCTAAAGTGCCATATTTGGAGAAATATGCCACGTGGAGCGGAGCCGCCCAGCCTCTCGGAAAAGCTTGATAGGAGCACCCTTGTCCAGCACTGTCCCTCCCCATCGCTTCAAACTCGTCCCTCCCGGCCCCTCAAAACTATCGCAATGGTCAGTCTTGCCTCTACAAACGTCGCGGAATGCATTCTGGTCGTTCTTGCGCTTGATCGAGGCCAGAAAGCCGCTGGATGGAATGCCCGGCCTCCAGATGTACCTCAACCGACCAAATCAACGAGAGACTGATTCGCACCCTCCTCATTTACAGGCCTCCGCTGAACTCGCCGCTACCTACGCCGCCCTCATCCTCGCTGATGACGGCATTGAGATCACTGTGAGTTCCTATTGCGTATTCCCTATGCGCCAACTTGGGGTTCTAACCCGCTTTCTGTAGTCCGACAAAATCCTTGCGCTGACGAACGCAGCATCCGTTGAGCTCGAGCCCATCTGGGCGTCCCTCCTCGCCAAGGCCCTCGAGGGGAAGAACGTGAAGGAGCTCCTGTCGAACGTTGGTGCTGGTGGTGCCGGTCCCGCAGCTGTACCAGCGGGTGGCGCGGCCGCTGGCGCTGCTGCTGCCGAGGCACCCAAGGAGGAGGAGAAGAAGGAGGAGGAGAAGGAGGAGTCCGACGACGACATGGTGCGCCCATCCGTTTCTACGCACGAGCGAGTCGGGAGTGCTGACCTTGGGGCGCGTACAGGGCTTCGGTCTCTTCGACTGATTTTCCCTCCGTCTTCCCTTCCGTCATGTCTCTATGTCGCTCTGGTGCTTTCGTCCCGCATTGCATCTCTGTACGCCCTCCACCACCACATGTTGCGTTGTACTATCCCATGCCAACATTACTGCGCAAAATCAAAAACTGAAAACACCACGCATATGACGAGTGACCGAGAGACATTCTGATGACAGCGAGTGTCCGATGTCAACCTCTTCCAACCGTGTTGCCTGCTCTCGGAACATTAACGCCTGTAGACGCCCATTCTACACAGGCGCTTCATCCTGCCCCTCGCCCTGGACTGGACGGTCAGCACGATGCCGCCCACCACCTCGTTTCTCTATCTCAACATACTCGGATACGAGGACGAGCTGAATGGAATGTGGTGTGAAGGATGGCATTCGTGAGTGTCCCTCTCGTGCTTCAGTGAAGATGTCACCCTTATAAGGAACCATGAGAGATAGCCGGAACCCCTCCGAGGGCCCACTGTATGGGCCCACGTGTACCAACGCCAATCCGAACGCGGTGGCAGGAAGTAGCGGATGGCATCCATTCGCGCGAGCGAAGTATCGTTGTTTTCATTCGACCGGAAGCATATGCCCGCCGGTTTCTTGCAGGACGTCGTGTGCAGGTGTCATTTTATGGCCAAATGAGGCTCATAGTCTCCTGCTGACAAGTTCCAGTGTGTCAATAGAACGAGAGGGGGTCAGCGTAAGGGGGTAGTCATGAGGACTGAGCTCAATGGTGGGATGACCCGGAGGCCCCGGCGTCCATAGCAAGACCATCAAGGTCTTACAGTAGGCAAGTCCGAGTGGAAGAATCCGGGGTCAAGTTCCTAATATTCTCGATTCTCTTAGGTCCCGGGGAGATCGACGCGCGTCCAGCAGATGGCTCGGTTTACCGTAGACGTCGAGGACAGCGGTCACCAACAATAGCCGGTATCAACCCCCCAGCGAATGCCATCTTCGGCTACTCAGCCCTCCATTAACTACGTGGCACCACAAATCCTACACGAACAGTCAATACATTTCCCCATGAGGTCATTGTGTTTGCGGTTGACCCGCCGGTTGATGCATGTTGTACACGGCGTTCACATGCCAATGCTCCTCCCTCGTACGCCGACTCCTTTACACGCCAGATGTATTTTCCTTGCCATGCCCGGCTAGGTCTTTTATCTTCTTGGGGATACAGCGTCCTTCCAGTCCAGTATGCGGATGCTAATATTCATCATGCCCTTTATAGTTTGGGTCGTGGTAACATTCAATGCATGCAGATAGGAATGACATTCCTTCCCAACGCTGCGAGGATCGTCGGTAATTAAACGATGCCCATACATATATCATGGTCCATTCTTATGTCTTCTACCAAAATCCTCCAGCCTAATCCCTTCACCTCCGTCATGACGATGCTGGAGGATCCCCAATCGCTCTTCCTCGCTGGTATCGCAATCTTAGTTGCAATATGGGTAGTACGGTGGAAGGCTAACCCGGTGGGTGCGCTTTAGGGTATCCGACGTTAGAACCAGACACTGATCGTTTGAGTAGCTAAATGCGATTCCCACCGTCGGTGGATCGGACGTGCCAGGACTGTCGGTACTTGCATGGCTCAACTTCTTGCGCCGCGGGAAGGACTTGCTTAAGGACGGTTACCAAAAGGTGTGTTTTCGTCAGATCATACAGTTGGGGACTACTCAATCGTGTGACCCACAGTATCATGGCTCGGCGTTCAAGGTTGCTCTTTTCGACCAGTGGCTTGTTGTCGTTTGTGGGTCTAACATGGTCGACGAGCTCATTAGACGGCCCGATAGTGAGGTATCGTTCTTGGAAGGTATTGAAGAAGTATGAAGCATTGCGCAGTCTTGTCTCTAGTCGTCCGCTGACGACTTGTCCCCCTCAGGTAGTCCACATGAAGTACACTGTCGGGTATGAAGCCTTGAGCGACCCGTACCACGTTGGGATCATCAAAGAGAAGCTTACCCGCATGCTTCCTACCGTTCTCCCGGACTTGACCGAGGAGTTGGCGGTCTCTGTGCAAGAATACATCCCCACCCAAGGCGACGGTCAGTGTCTCGCCATACCGTCCACTTTGTTTGCCAGTTCATCTGAAAGCACTTGTGCGTGCATAGAATGGACCACTGTAAATGTGATGACGGCGACGCAAAAGATCGTAGCCAGGGCTAGCAACCGTGTCTTCGTTGGGCTGCCACTTTGTGCGTCATTTCGTCGAAGATATCAGCGATCCTACCAGCTAACGCATCCGCCGCTAGGTCGCAATGAGGAGTTTTTAGCGTTGCCCCTTCGCTTCACGTTGGATGTGATGAAGGACACGGTAATCATGAGCATCACTCCGGACATCTTGAAGAGGTGAGCTTGGCCCATGCGAAACGAGCAAATCGTTAACCATCCAATCAGGCCTGTTGGCCATCTGGTTAGCAACGCGAGGCGGACTATGGCGCAAGCCATGAAATATATTCAACCTGTGATCGACGAGAGAAGGACCAACATGAAGGATTTCGGCGAGGACTGGTCCGACAAGCCGGTATGTTCTGCTGTAAATGCTTGGTTGATGCATGTTCGCTTACGAGCTGCCCCAAGAATGATCTGCTTCAATGGATTATCGACGAAGCCGTTCGCCGGAACCACTCCGATGTCAGCGTCGTCGAGAGAATATTCCTCGTCAACTTTGCAGCCATCCACACCTCCTCCACCGTGCGCATCCTTCCGTCATCGCCGATTGGACAACGCTGATTCTCCCCTTCATTTCCTTTCGTTAGAACATGACCCATGTGCTTTACGATCTCGCCGCAACACCAGAGTCCATTCAGCCACTCCGGGAGGAGATCGAAGGTGTCATCGCAACAGACGGTTGGAGCAAGACGGCCATTGCCAAGATGTGGAAGCTCGACAGCCTGTTCAGGGAGTCTTCTCGCTACCACGGGATCTCCCTTAGTCCGCATTTCCCCCACGTTTTCGCCGGGCCATCAGTAATCTGACTGTGCTTGTATCCTGCAGTTGGTCTCACGCGGAAGTCCGTGAAAGACATCACCCTCGACGACGGGACGTTCATCCCGAAGGGCACTGTACTCGCGGCGGCTGCGCGGCCGACGCACCACGACGACTCGAAATACGCCAACGCAGAGGTCTTCGACCCGTTCCGCTTCGAGAAGATGCGGCACGGCGAGGGCGAGGGCCTGAAGCACCAGTTCGTCAACACTTCCAACGACTTCGTCTCCTTCGGCCACGGCAAGCACGCCTGGTGAGTCATCCCCCCTCACCCTCGCGTACCGAAGGGTTCTCATCGCCATGTACATGCAGCCCGGGACGGTTCTTCGCGGCGAGCGAGCTAAAGGCGCTGCTCGCGTACATCCTCATCAACTACGACATCAAGCTCGGCGGTGACGGGACCCGGCCAGCAAACTTCTACTACGGCACGAACGTCGTCCCCTCTGTCACCGGACAGGTGCTGTTCAGGAAACGCCAGGCGTCGACTTCCTGAACGCAATATGCTGTTACCAGCGGTTGGTAGCACGACCCCGGGGCCTGACGAAGCCCGCTGCAACAGCAATATCTGGCTTTAGAACTATAGAATGATACCGATTTGCAACGATGCAGCGCTTCTCGCGTGGATGCGCACTCGTGCATAGTACTGGATAATGCTCTCCTGAGAATGGTGACTGGTATCGCCAGGCACTTGATTCGGCTTTTAGCAGGCCGGAGCTCCGATGCCGAAGCAGACATCACAGTCAATTGCTGCTTTTACGATCTGAACTTTCTGACGCCTTCAGTTTTGGCGATTCCCTGCACTTTTCCGGTGTGTTCCTCTGCACAGTTAGACAACAAAGTGCCATCTGTTTGGTCGGTGTGGCTGACATTGAAACGCTCGTGTGTCGGCCAGCGCCTCTTGAAAGGGGTTCTAATTCTCTCCCGACCACCATCTTCTCCTGTTCCTCTACCTACTACATAGACTCTTTTCGGTCCTTGCGGTTACGTACGACATCTGAAGAAGCTGGCGGGACCCACAACATCCACTTCCACTTTTCTATACTGATTCAGAACGCAATGCCGATGAGCAACTTGAACCCGAGCCGCCGCCCTCTAGGGACTAACGGGGTCGCGAATGTGAGTGAATACCTAAACATGTTGAGGGCGATCTAATGATTTTTTGTGACAGGACCCTACCCCTACATCGTCGAATGTTCGTCATCCCACCCGCTTGACCACCTTAAATTTGGACGTACAGACCGAGATCATGTCTTTCCTCTCCAAGCAAGACTAGGACATGCCATTATTTCGTCGACCCTTGCCTTCAGCCTCTCTGTGCACGCTCTGGGGACCTTCTCTGCGAAATTGGTCTGGGTTTTCCCACCGTCCTATCGTTTCACCAGTTCCTGCGCGTCGGCGCCGGCCCTTCGTCTCGCGCGCACCTCATCAAGGAACTCTGGATCACTGTCAGTGACAATCTGTATCAATTTAACTTGATCGCGGCAAGGTGAGCATCTTTGCCGAGCGAAAACAATGGTCTTCCGCCCTCCTGGATATCTTGCGGCACTGCCATAACTTGCGATGACTCCGCATAGACCTGTGGTTCGACAGCGGCGTTCCCTTCTCTCCGTTCGTAGAGACCATATCTTCCCTCCAACATCTCGAGGACTTGACGCTGTTCCTGCCCCAACGACTGCAAGATGCAAACCTTGGTAGTTTGCGCCAGCTCGCCAGCCCCCCTTTGCGGCGCCTCGCATTTCTCAAATTCAACGACTTCGCCCCTAACTCGCACCGTGTCCCGCTTGACGACCTCCCCCGATCGCTGGTGGAGCTGGAAATCGGCGTCTGTATGCCCGTGAGCCGCCCGTTTCCGAATGTCCGGACGCTTGGGGTACGGGTAACCACATCCAAAACGTTCATCGCCGACGCAACGACTGCATTCCCCAATGTCACCCAGCTCATCCTGCGTCGACATGTCGACAAGGATCTGTTCAATAGCATCGACGGGGATCCAAGTCCGATTCTCCAACGCGCTCGGGCACGCAACGAGATTCAATGGCAATCGGAGCAGTATCACGGAGCGTGGCCGTCGCTGTCTGCGGTCTGGATTCAAGACCTGCACATGCTATACGCTACTGGGCTCTCGAGACATGTGCCGTCTATTTCTATCCCGTTCATGCACGACGGAGAGGAGGCTTACGTGGCGACCGCGCTCGGGGACACCTCTCCGAGTTTCCTGGAGCTCCGTGTAGCGATCGACGATGTCCCCGTATCTCCGGACGACTGGCAGTCGCACTTTGGGCCGTCGGTCTCCTCAGTTCTGCGCCTGAAGTTCCTCTTCGAAACGAGGGATCGCAGGCGGCCTTGGGGTGACGACGGGACGGAGGGAGGTCTCTTCGTAAGTACAGTATTTGCGGCTCCTTACCGTCCTCCCCTGAGAACACCGTCGGGCTGATACTGTATTCCGTTGGATCGTCGGACCCAGGGTGAAATTTGCGAGATGCTCCCAGCATTCACGAGCCTCACCC
>BACB01005751.1:0-12748 GCA_000338015.2 Ganoderma multipileum BCRC 37180 | reverse complement strand
CCATGTTCATCAAGTTCGCTCGAACAGGAACCTCGTACAGTGAACGGGATTGGGCCCAGCTCTCTCAGCACGAAGCTCCCGACGTCGAAGCTGCAATCCAGGAGTATCTCCCTCGCTTTGGGGAGGCATGTGGCTCCCGTCGGTGGGTGGCGTTTAGCGTGTATAACCTGGATTTTGAGTGCTGGGGGATCGGTCGCCCTGGCGAGGAAACGAGTCAAAGCTCGAGCCCGGACCAGTGGACGAAGACGAGCGGAGGGGGACCCGGAGGCCTTGCGGTTTTGGATAGTGAAGGGATGAACGCATTCAGGGGTACTCGGCAGAGCCTCAATGCTGTGACCTGGCGCGATACGTGAGGACAATGCTACTAGGATGGACTGAGCCAGACCCTGATCATGAGTCCGACTATACCACGGACTCGGATGCCGCACATGATTGGAGCGTCGACGAGTACTGGTAACCCTTGACGTCCCAAGAATCGGGAAATCCAGGAGCCACTATACTCATAAATATTGACTTTAATGGACGTTCTCGAGGTTGGCCTTTTATCGGGACTAAGCGCCCCTTGAACGTGGCGCAAAAATGAGCATTTGCAGGCAACTTTCTGAACGTGGCCGGCCAGGCGTCGAGCCATGCACACTACACACTCCATCCAACCCTTCAAAATACTTGCCCGTTTTACCACCCGGGAAAAGTGGTCTTCAACTTTGGTCTTCAAGCTCGACTTTCAATCCCGACGGCTAGGCCACCGATGCAAGGCACAAGCCGCGACTCTAGCCACCTTTCAATGGGCGACATGCATATGATGGGCTTGGATGTGAGTGGCATATATGATTTCTCTTACGGCTACACACTAACACTATGAGCTAGGCTTCCGGTATACCCCGCTTAAATCCTCTTTGCGCTACCCGCCTAACCACGGTGAACTTCGATGTACAAAACCACATCATGGCTTTCCTCTCGACCCGAGACCTCTCTTCCCTCATGAGGACTTCCCGCTATTTCTCCGATGTCTGCCTTCTGCCTCTCTGTACACGCCCCAGGATCACTCTGTATGACAGTTGCTCAGCGAGACTTGGCCGGCTTCCCTCATTCCGTCGCTTCCTTCGCAGCAACTCTGGCTCGCTATCCCGTGCGCACCTCATCAAAGAGCTCCGGATTATGGTGCACCATCATAAAACCTACGACGAGAAATATTTCTACGAGGCTCAGTTTATTCGTATCCGGAGGCATTGGTCCGCCGCCCTCCTGGATGTCATACGCCACTGCAACAACCTGCGACGGCTCCGTATCGATCAATGGTTCGTGATAGACGTATCCTATTCCGTTCTCATGGAGACCATAGGATCGTCGTCGCTGCATCATCTCGAGCACTTGACGATACCCACACCCTATGGCACCGACGTCGACGTGTTGCGCAACTTCACTTGCCTCCCGTTGCGTAGTCTTGTGTGCTTAGAATATCCCACCCCCCTCAAGAACCTTCACGTTACCCCCGTCTCTTTCAACGGGCTCCCTCGTTCTCTAGTAGAGCTCGAGATTCACGGATGCCCGCCCATTGACACTCCCTTTCCCATGTTGCGAAAGCTCGCAATACGGGACACGACGTCCGTGACGTTCGTCGCTGATGCCACCACCGCGTTCCCCAACATCACCCATCTCACTTTGCGCCACAACAGCTGCAAGGCTCATCTCCTGCACGGTGATGCCCGCCCAAGGAACAAGGCCCAGTGGAAGCGGCGGGATCGTAAAGGATGGCCATCGCTTTCGTCGATCCACGCCCACGACCCATCCGTCCTGTACTCTCTCGGGTTGCCCAGGCCAGTACCTTCCCTTTCGTTGTCGTTGGACACCGGCAAGTACGATAAGGAAGCGCTGTATGTTTCACTGGCACTGGCCGACACCTCCCCGAGCCTTCTCGAGCTGCGGATCAACATGGCCGCTCCCATCTCGATACCTGCTCAGGCATGGCCCGCTCACTTCGGACCATCTGTATCGTCCGTTGGGCGTCTGACGCTGTGCCTCGAGACCTACGAGTACGCCACAGTCGTGGACACCTATGTGACTCAGGTGGCTGACATGCTCGTGAGTATCGTTCTTATTTTCTTCGGCCAGCGAACGGGCGGACTGACGTTGTCTGATATCGAACACAGGAAGTTGTCAGCGCGATGCTCCAAGCTTTCCCATCCGTTACGCACCTGATGGTCAGGTTCCTGCTGCACGCTTCCGACGACAGTGCGAAGGAAGCATCGCATGGCACCATCCTGAAGTACATGCGTACTTTCGCCGGTGCGAACGCGTCTCTTCGATGGATCGGCTACGACATCCCTCCCTTCGCCTTGAAGTCCTGGGACATAGTACCGCGCGCTGGACTGGAGGCCTCAGAGAGCACTCGACGACTCGAGGATCCGGAACTAGTTGAGTTGAGCGAGTCGGTAGGTCAGGCAGTTGTGAATGCGGAGCTGATGGATGAGTTCAAGCATGTGAATCCATATTTCACTGTTCTTGCCGTAGAAAGCTATCCGTGGTACTAGATCGATGAGCGTACCTCTACCTGTGTTGACCTTAAATATTAATGCCAGGTGTAAACCGATTGGTCTTTATCGGGATCCACCAGCACAAGTTCTACTTGTATATGCGAGCCGACCGGAAGGGGTTCCAACGAAAGGAATGTAATCCGTAGCCGCGTCTCTGACTCGGAACTTTCTGATACCTTCCAGTTTCAGCGACTACCTGCGGCAGCAATATTGGTCTAAACAGGTGGATAATGTTAGGCATGTTTGTCGTCTGCGGCTGACATTGAAGCGCTCGTATACTGGCCCACGCTGGTTGAAAGGGGTTCCTAGTCCTTCTCTCCTGACCACCATCATCTTCGGTTCCTCTACCTACCGGTGCAGGAACTACTCTATCCTTTGCTTAAGCTTTTGCTTCTGAAGGAGTGGGCGGGACCCCCAACTTTGACTTCGACTTCTCCACCAGCATGCCGATCCGGAATGACCTCCCAATGACGCACGACCAGAACCGCCTCCCGCTCCCGCTCACTCACCTGAGGTCTTGAATGTGAGTAGGATACTTGAATATTTCGACGACGGTCGAATCGAATGATCTGTTGTGACAGGACCCCAGCCCCGCATCATTGAACGCTCGTCGTCCCACCTGCTTGACCACGTTGAACACGGACGTGCAGACCCACATGATGTCTTTCCTCTTGACGCAAGACTTGTCAGCTCTCATGAGGACATGTCATTATTTCCTCGACGCTTGCCTCCCATCTCTCTGTGCACGCTCTGGGGGCCTTCTCCACGATACCGATTTGGAGATAGTTCCGTGTCTCCACCCGTTCCTGCGCATCGGCTCTGGTCCTTCATCTCATGCGCACCTCATCAAAGAACTCTAAATAGCTGTCAGTGGTATGCAATATCAGTTCGACGTCGATGAAATCGTCGGTGGCGAAGGCTTCGTCACCGCACGAAGGCGATGGTCTTCTGCCTTCCTGGATATCCCCCGCGATTGCCACAACTTACGACGGCTCCGCGTCGACCTATGGCTCGACGACGAGATTCCTTTCCCTCTGCTCGCGGATACCATATCTTCGCTCCAACAACTCGAGGACTTGACGCTCTACCTGCCCCGACGATTGCCTGATGCCGAGGTCAACACTTTGCGCAAACTCGCCGGTCTTTCTTTGCGTCGCCTCGCATTTTCTAAATATCGCGAAATCTGCCCAAACCTGAACCATGTACCCGTTCCGCTCGAGGGACTCCCTCGCTCGCTGGTGGAGTTAGACATTGACGTCTGCATGCGCGTCAGCCACGCGTTTGCGAATGTCCGGACGCTTGGACGTCCAACGCCCTCGAGAGCAAAACGGGATCCAGTGACACTCCCAGTATCGCAACGCGTGGCCGTCGCTGTCTGCGGTGTGGGTCGCCGATCTGTGCATGCTGTACGCAGTCGGGTTTTCGAGGCGGCTGTCGTCCCTTTCTATCCCGTTCGGAGGCCTGGGGGACGAGGCGTACATGGCGTCGGTACCGGCCGACACCTCTCCGAAGTTCCTGGAGCTCCGGGTAGCCGTCGACTCCGACAATCTCCCCTGAGCACCGCCGGCCGACTGGCAGTCACATTTGAGCTCGGGGGCGGCCTCGGTACAGCGCCTCAAGTTCCTTTTGGAAGCGACGGATCTCGACTACCCTAGTGGTGATGACCCCACACACTGGCAGGGTGTGTTCGTAAGTTTCTAAGTTTACGTCGACGGCGCCGTCACGCTGATACCATGCATCGTTGGACTAAGGGTGACATTTGCGATATGCTCCCGGCCTTCACGGGCCTCACGCACATGTTCATCAAGTTCGCGGTGAAGAAAATTCCATCCCATTTCGATTGTCGCCCCTTCGACTATTACGAAGTCGTGAAGGTCAAAGAGGCGATCGAGACGCATTTCCCCCACTTCGACCAGGAGTGTGCGTCTCTTCAGTGGGTCGCGTTTGACTTCTACGGCCTCGATTTGGAGTGTTGGGAGATCTCTCGTACCGGCGGGGGAGCGAGCGAAGAGGGCCAAGGGACCAGGAACGGTGGGAGCTCGTGTACGAAGACGAGCAGAGAGGCCGGCTCAGCGGTATTGAGTAGGGAGGGGATGGATGCGTTCAGAGATGTTCGGCCGTCCCTCGCGGCGTTGTCGACGCTCCTTGAGGAAGGGGAGGAGTATGTGGCGGACTCAGACGGCGAGGAGCCCGAGTGGAGAATGTACTTTGTCGGCTGATGGCAATCCCTAGTACCGGCAACGCGTGACCTTGCAAAGATAGTCGACGAGACAATGTAGCCTGAGATATTGGTGTTTCACTTCTTTTTCTTGAAGTTGGAACCCGGGGGTGCGGAACCTCCGCAGGAATGCCTATGACGATCAACTTGAAAACGGTTGAGCGCCGTTCTCGACAAATGGGGCGGGGCCCAGGGCAACCGACGTTGTGCGTCATTGGATACAGAAAATTCTCAATGTAATGCTCCCTGATCTCCCAAACCGATTGCTCAGCTTCCCTCTCTTGGCTTCTGGGTACAGCCTAAAACCGTCGCCTGATGACGTCTAGAAGTACCTCCGCACATTCGCCGGCGTGAATATGTC
This sequence comes from Ganoderma multipileum BCRC 37180, assembly GCA_000338015.2. NCBI lineage: Eukaryota > Fungi > Basidiomycota > Agaricomycetes > Polyporales > Polyporaceae > Ganoderma > Ganoderma multipileum. The sequence goes on along the minus strand of BACB01005751.1, from coordinate 7,635 downwards.
TCTTCAATGGGTCGATCGAAGATGGTAAACTCTGATTGTCAGACGGCGGACAGCCTTCTAAGACTACCTCTCCTTCCTCTTTCTATTTGAGCTACCTTCTGCAGCGTCGGAGCCGGACGATTGGAGACCCTGAGTGTGAAAATATCCAACGTAAACATAAGCCCTACGGGGCGTGCATTATTATAATATTACTCACAAGATGCAATGTTTCCAAGCGCGCGGCCTGATCACGTTGCCGAGGGAGAAAAAAAAAGGCGAAGTCAGCAAAATCGCATGAACATGGCGACCAAGCGTACGCACTGCTGCAGCCACCGGGTCGCGTCTGCGGTGGGGATTGCGGGGGTTCGCGGCCTGCAAGGCATCAGACTCTGGGGGCATGCCTGCTACGGACGAACTGCCATGGTCCTCCGCGCCGGAATCAACACTGCGAGACAAAAATGTCGTCCCGGTGAATACGCGATGTCGGGAGCCTGTATGACTTCTAGTACTACTTTCCGCGTCGACTGCTGACATCGTCGATGGTCCAGCTGTAAGGGAGGGGGGTTGATGCCGCCCCCAGCGCTGAGCAATATCATCCCTGTCACTTTGGGGCCTTACCTCCGCTGAAGGTGGTTGAGAAATCGGAGGATGTGGAGGAGGCAACGCAGCGGCGATCAACGAGTCCGACTCGCGCCGCGTACTATCGGTCTCGGAGCGGGACGTCGAGGCGTCGACCGCCTGCGCGGAAGGAGGCGCCGTCTCGGGGTAGCGATCACGGACGTATTTCAGCATCTGCCGGACCTGCTCGTCGGGCATGCCCGTGGCACGGAACGCGGCTGCGTAGTCCTTCCTGCCGTCGGGTCCCTTGGGCGTGCTGAGGCAGAGATACGTCTCCTGGTCTTTACGGTTCATACTGGCATACTCCCGGGGCAGTTGACGGCCGTCAGGAAGCGTCTTCGCACGGAGCGGTCCAAACGCCAGTTCCTCGAGGTAGGCAAGATGGTCTACTCTACGGCGTTCGGTGGCTTGACCTTGCAACGGCCGGCTCGTGCCGTCACGCTCCTTGACGGAGAGCTGAGTATGAGAGCCCGAAGTGGAGGCGCGAGAGTCGTCTGCGGCAGTCGCCGATGGCACTATAGACTTAGGTGGCATCGGGGGAACGGAGTTGCTCGATGCCTCAACAGATGCATCGTCGCCCGTCGTGGCCGCGGAGACGTTGTCGTCCAGGGAGGTAGGGTATGCGAGGCATGAGAGAGGGGGGGGTTGAGCGAAAGTGACTAGGTCGGGATGGAGTTGGTGGGAATCGGGCTGTTGCTTGCGCTCGAGGTAGAGTTCGGTGGGACTAGACTCCCGACTGCGCCTGCGCTGAGGAGGTTGGGTCGGATGACGCTCCTCGGGCGCCGGACTAGGGGTGGTGTCGTACTCCGTATCCGTCGATTGCGCCTCGGGAGGCTGAGGCAGCACTGTATCCTCCTCCGAGAGGCTGATATAGCCTTGTCGACGGAAAGGTACGGGAGTGCGAGCAAATGCCGGTGTGTAGTTGGCGCCGGCTTGCCCAGAAGTTGCGGAACGATAGATCCCCGGAGACATCTGCGCGTTCGCTGCAGCCTATCGTATCGTACGCACGGGTCAGCACTGGATTTATTCCGGTCCCCGGAGCAACGTGATCCTACCTGGTTCAAGCCTGACAAAGACGTGTTAGTAGCCTCTGGAGGCGCGTCAACGCGAACGAGATCTATGATCTCGGGTTGTTCAGGACCCTCTGTGAGCTAGAGTGACGTGACGAAACAAAAGCAGTCAGAAACGTACTAGGTATCCTTGAGAAAAGGTCTAACATACCCGTTTCGCGCTTGGCAGAACGTAGCCGGGCGCGTGCCCGTCGCCATCGGGTAGTACGTCCGCAGGCCAGTCGAACCATGAGCTCTGAACTCTGCCTTTGTTGGCCACGTCTCCAAGCAAGGTGTCCCTGACCTCTCGAAGGAAGCGTCGGAACCATGGGTTCAATGCATCCTTGTTCGGGAGTTGTAGGACGTGGTGTACTGCTGGAGTTCGTTGGACGGAAGTGTCGCCTCCTTCCGAAGTCGAAGGCGCGCTTCTGGATCCCTTGGGTGCCTCGTTCGTCTTCTTCCCTCCTTTGCGAGTCTTCGGAGGTTGGTGATCCCATTCAATATCGATCTCCAGCGGTTCTTCTTCGGCATTTGGTCTCCATGTGCGATCTCTACGATTGGAGGGAGGGCTTGGGACAGGCGAGAGGCTACTCAGATCGCTACGACTACCGGTTCCACCGGCATCAGGGTCGTTGTCCCGGGATACATTGTCAGGGGTATGCGGACGACGGAAGCGGCGGCTCGCGCGGTCTTTGAACAGAGACCAGCACGTTAGAGCGGAACACGGTATGCAGAATAAAGTGACAGACGTACACGTGACATCGGTACGGCGAAGCTTGTGAGGAGGCGACCGATCAGAAGAAGATGAAGTGCGGCCACCCAAGCCTCTCGGGGGAGGGGGGCTTTGGTCACCCGTCGGAAGCTCTTCTTCACGAGAGGCCGGAACAATCAAATCCAAGAGAAAGGCCGAACGGTTGTAAGTCCAGACAGACCAGAACGACCCGCACATCATGAGAGTCTTGATAAAGTCTGATTCAGGATGTCGTTCAAACGCGAGCAAGGCTTGCCTCTGCCTTTGAGACTCCGTCTCCAGAAAGATACTGGAAGCCATGTCACGGGCATCCACAGTATCTGGTTCGACGGATCCCATGGGTTTGGCTTCCCCAAGGAAAAGAAGTTGCCCCTCTTTCCCCAAGGTGTTGGACATAACGACGAAGTCCGGCTGAGCGTACTCCAGTCGGACCTTCAAGTGGTCGTCATCCGGAGTAGCCTGAGGAATGTACGTCCGACGGATGCAGGCGTGTTGCGGCCCGCAGCTGACTGCGAAGTGGTCCACATCGAACGTCAGGCAGTACGTTCCGAGAATATAGTCCCATGGCCGGTACGAGAAGAATTCCCATGTTCGTCGTTCCGGTTGTTGTGCATAGTCCAGCAGGATGCGAAGCGTTTTGAAGAACCTTGTTTTGGTCAGGACAAGGATGTTCTCGTCATCCTACAACCCCCATGATAAGTCTAGTCCGCGTACACATGAGACGAGTAAGACTTCACCAGAAGCTGACTCTGCACACGACTGGACTCGATTGCGAGTGTAGTCTGCATTCAAGTTTTTGACGATGCTAGTTCGACTGCGATGATGTAAAATCAGGAACTCGGATTGATCGGGCTAATGCCGGGGGGGACATACCGCAAGAAATGGGAGGTACTGGGTGAATGACGCGGGAGCTAGGCGGTATGGAGAGGGGAAACGAGGTGAGGTGTTGGAGGGAGACGACGCGGAAGGTTGACGAAACGTTGCGGTTGGAGACATGGGGAGTAAAATTTGAAAGGAAATCGAGGATGATCGATAAGAGCAACGGAACCGACCGCTGATTCGCCCTTGTTTGGTGAAGCAACCTCACCGTATAAGGTGATCACAAAGGAGCGTGCAAGTTCGAAGTTGCATCGTCCTCCACTATACTGCAGGTCCATTCTGAGAGAACAATCGCTTGATGGTGGGAAAGTATTACTAATACACGCAGTCGGCGTCTCTCTCTTGAACACCATGCTCACTTGCACCGAACAACCACTTCAACGAGTCTCTTCTCCCTTGATCTCCCTAACTTGTGCAGTATCTCTGTCCTCGCCTCACACCACAATGGATTCTATCTCCGTATTGCAACAGGACTTGCTTGTTCCTGTCCCGCTGGATATCGCCCAACGGAATTCAACCCTGGATCCCTCTCCCAGCAATCGCGACTCCTCTCCTCCACCTGCAACGAGTTCAGAAAAACGTCCGCATTCGCTCCATTTGACCCCGCGTAAGTTCGTATGGGGTGTGAGTCTCCGTCTTCCCCCAGTAAGGGCACGCACTGACGAGAACGCTAGGAAAAAGTGATCAGGAACGCCCTCCCGCGCGCCGTCATTCCCCCATGCCTCGATCCCATCGATGTCGACATTGACGACCCCACAAAGCTCCCGCTATGTTGGTACGGGATTCCATTCTTTTCCGACATGGTTTTCGCGTACTCTGAGCGCATCCGCGTCGCGGTCTACATGAAGTACCCGAACCTGGGCCTCAAGGTCGGAGATTTCGACGCGTACGGGACATGGCCGAGGCTCGTGAAGTGGTTCGAGGACCAATCTGGCCTCACGATGCACCTCAATCAAGTGTGGGGTCATCCGACTCCCATCCTCACGTTCTTCAACAATCACGAGATCCCACGCGTCACGGTAGAGATGTGGGACCTCATTGACGTGATGTTGAGCGAGATTGGCTATCCGGTGGAATGTGAACTGAAGTGGTATCTTGATCGCAGACTGGAGGTGCGTCTTCCCATGCTCTGCGCCGCTGCCTGGTCGCTGACGAGTTCACGATGGCCAACAGTATTAGGACCGTCCATTATGATCCGGCGTCTACCATCGCTATATGCTTCTTTTGCTTTCGACAGTTCTTCGCACCTCATCGCTCTGTACGAATATCCCTTCTAGCTTTCCTGCATGCCTGAATGGGTTCAGATAACTTGCTTCCTCAGAATTCCTGAGCGTCTGCGACCGCGGGGGCCCAGGTTCCCATTGAGTAAGTTCCGATTACCAATGTACATTATGTACCGTTTGACCCCACCACAACTAGGTTGGCGAATATCATAGATTCAATGGATATTAATAATGTCCGGAATCTCCACTACTATACTACGCGCACAATGGGACCGACCAAATAGTGAGTCCGTACGCCAGTGGGGCGCGAGCATGTCCAACCCGTTCGAGTACTGCGACTCTACATCCTCTCCACTATGAGAAGCTAGTTTACCCCTGTCTGGATGGCTGAACCTGGGCGCCTGTCAGCGGCTTGTTTAGGTACCACTGGCGACTCGCCCTTGGACGTTCTTTCTTCTCCTTAACTCACGCCTTCTTCCGCCAACGGAACTCAGCCGGTTTTAACAAGAGTGTTTAACACAGAGCGCTACTCCCCGGGAACCACTTCCCCTAGGCCTGCAAAGTAACAGTCTGCACGCTGTTGGAGATAGTAAGCAATTTTTGGGTTCGCGATGAACGCCACACAGCCAGGTAGCGTCCCCGGTCTACGGTTGAATGGTGTCGATAATGACTCGTGACAACTGCTGTGCTATGCTACTGCAGACAGCACTCACCATGGCCGCGTTGGCGTGGACATCCCTCGTGCGTGGGGCCCTCTCCTGTGTGTTGTGCCCATTCGTATGCTCGCCACCGCGAGTATTTCAACATAATCACGGTGGTTGGTGTACGGATAGCACTTCCCCCGGACGTTGGGTAGCAAGGTCTGAGCCGCCGGTGTCGATACTGATGAGTGTCCTATTAGCACCCTGGGCCGTACCCCTTATCGAAGCGGTAAAGTATATGCGCGAGGAAATTGAGCGCGCAGATTTTCCGAGCTGGAGGGTAGCAATCGACGCCATACTGAGCCGTGCCCAGGACGCCCGGGCCCACAAGGAGCACGCCGCCTTCATGTTCGATGAGATGAAGGACGAGATGAAGGACGATATTGAGACAATGAAGGGGCAACTCAAGGAGCTTCCGACCGAGTCTTATGTCTCGGAAACGTTCAAAGAAGAACTGAAGCAAGTCGAGACGGGTATCGACAATGTCCAAGAGGCGCTCGACGGTGTTAAGGAAGGCTTTATCGCTGCCGCTCCGCGCCAGTTCGAGAGGACGATCGCATACTACACAACCGAACCGTATGTCAGCAGCAAGAAGGTACGTCATCTCATCGCCCGGAGATTTTCATATTTGTTCAACGCTGCCCAGTCTTCAAGCGAGATGAAACTGCATCCCGTCAACCTTCAAGAGGTCCCCGCCCTGGATGGGACCCTCCCATGGAACACCCATGTTCGGGGGGCCGACGTACGTTCTGTCGTAGCCCCGTTCGTTACCCACCATGGCTGATCCGTATGAACCCCTATATCGTTGACAGGGGAAAGACAATTTTCTCCCTCCCCTTGTCTCCCTCGACGCCGTAGAGGCGCTTAGAGCCAGTGGACTCGGAGCGTATGTCCAAGTCTACTATCCGGGACGCGAGGTCCCCCAAGACCTCACCGAGCGGAAGAGATTGGTCCTCCAGGCCATTGGGAGGTCGTGCGAGTCTTATGAAGTCGTTTGACTATGTAGAACGCAGATATCCTCCTGCGTCGCACGAGACCGCTTCCGTACTACTACTTCCGATCGACAGAGTCGGATCAGTTTGAATATTATCAGCACAGTCGGCCTTTACATAACATCGCGCAGGCCGAAGCCAACGGCGTAGACTCAGGGTGAGTAATGCAACAGTCATCTGGGGCGTTGGCCGATCCTAAGCATATCCTGCGGTTTCAGGATCTAGGGCACTGTGGACAAAGGCGTGCACGCCCGGGGAAAATGAAAATGAATTAAATTAAATCAAAGTCAGCCAACCACTAAGTCCATACGCCACCGGGGCGCGAGCATGTACATCCCGTTCAAGCATAGTGTCTCTACACCCTCTCTGCGACGATGAACTTCAGCCTCTCGCCTTCAACAACCACTTGCACGTCCTCCATCGTGTCCACAATAAAATGCGCCCCACAGTTCTCGATCTTCGACCGCTCGTGGCTCGTGCACAGCGCAATCACCGTAGCCCCGGACGCGACCCCCGCGCGGATGCCCGAGGGCGAGTCCTCGAAGACGACACATTGGGTCGCGTCGTACCCGAGCTCCTTGGCGGCGAGGAGGAAAGGGTCCGGGGCCGGCTTGCCGGCTTTGAGACGTTTGTCGTCTGCGATGATGGTCACGGCGGGAGGGACGATGCCGACTCGCGTCATGCAGCCGTACGCTGAAATGATAGCGAGGAATTAGCAGCCGTCTGTGGAAGCACAGTAAGAGTGGATGGAAAACGCACCGTATGTCTTTGCGCCGGAGGTCACAACGGCATAGCGACCTTCGGGGATCGAGTCCATGAGCCTTTTCACCCCGGGAAGCATCCGCACCGAACGGTCGACCGCCGCAGCCTCAATCTGCCAAGCTTCAAACATGTGCTTCTACTCGAGCTCCGACCTCCACTCCACTGCGGGGTCATCCATGCCCTCAATCTGCTCAACCTTGACAATCTCGTCCTTGGAAGCGTGGTATACGAGGAGGGTGGCGAGGCGGCGCACGAACGCCGGGCGGACAGGCGAAGCCGGACGTTCATCCAAGTCCGACTCGCAGCTCGAGCAGCGCGACGACGCGACCGAGGGCGTCGCCATCCCCGAGGAGGTCGGCGAGACCTCGCGGGAGCCAGAGCCGTGCTTGGCGTAGGCGTCGGCGAAGAAGAGGATGGACTCCTCGAACGCCTGCACCTCGGCGTCCATCTCGTGTGCCGCGATGTGGGGCTTGAAATGGGCGAGGTTGTCGATGGCGCGCTTGCCGTGGGTGGCGGCTATGACGTGGGCCGGGTCCTTGCCGATGTCGAGGGCGACCTTTGCCCATGCTGCCTCGACAGCGGCGATGGAGTCGGTTAGGGTGCCGTCCTAGTGAAGGGATTTAGTTAGTAGGGGACGAAGGTAGTGCATTGACAGGTTGACAGGGCACATACCATATCGAA
>BACB01005750.1:0-13707 GCA_000338015.2 Ganoderma multipileum BCRC 37180 | reverse complement strand
CCTCCATGAAGCGCGACAAATGGGAGTCGTCTTCGCTGGAGAACGTGGCGGTAAAGGAAGAGATCCTGCGGGTATACGGCAGGAAGAGATCGACAACGGTAGAACCAGAACCCCTCCATGATAGCGTAAATTTGAGAGCGCCGGACCTTGCAATAGCGAACTTGAGCCGGGCGAGGACCAACTGGGATATGCACGTCGCCTCCGACAGTTGATGGACAAGTTTGAGCCAGAAGTGAGGAGTGCTGAGGACCAGCATCCGCCATCGCCGACACACCCTCAGAACAGGCAATCCGTGGTGGCGGCGGGTCGTGGTGGGGGGGAGATGTGCGAAGATTTCCAGGAGTAGCTCGGGAGGCAAGAATCGGTAGATCGGGGGTGCGTCGTTTCGGATGGAGCGGAGCGAGTAGACGCGGGATTCGTACTTGGCGATCCTGAAGTCGCACCATGTTTGCAAGTCGCGTGGATCCAACCCCTTCAAGTGCGCTTCGTCTCCTTCAGCCAGAGGTCGGTGAGCGCTGGCCTGGATGGCGACGTTCTCATGACGTGGAGCGTCGTCCATACTACAAATGCCTTCAATGCGTACAAATATCGAGAGGGATAGCCAAAACCGACTCACCTTCAAGCAGTACTGAAGGCGGATAGAACTTCAGTCCTCGATACGCCCGGCAACGTCTATTAAGTATCATATCAGAGTCGATCGCAAGTCAAAGTCGTCTAGATTGCTACGTCAGTGCATGCTTCTGAATTTCATGTGTGATAGGGCAGCATCGATTGAGTGCAGGTGGACGGACACGTACGGGCTTGCACTTCCACAGAGCCCGAGACCCTCAGCGCGTATAATTCAAACACAGTACATGATAGGCATACTGTCGTGGATGAGTTGAGTAACTAGGTGGCTAGGACCTTATCACCGCAATGCATTCACATTTCAGCGACCTCGCCCAAGTTGACGCATCCAGATTGAGTATTAGCGTACCTGGAGGTCCATAACCAAGATTACTTAGACTCGTACAAGGCTCCCTCTCGTGACTCATCCTTCGAGCGATCTTGGCGGTCTTGAACGTTGCCTCTATGCGGGTCAAACGAAGGGAACACAGACGGCCGGGGCGATAGAAACGGTAAGTCACAGAAGCACGGGGAAAGCAGGAGAGGAATCAAGATGAAGACTGCCAGTGGCAGTTACCGCCACCAGCCACCACCCGTTCTCTCGAGCGCTCATCGGGCGCTTGGCTGCCAGCACGCTGCTCTTCCGATTTCCACCTCCTTCCCCACCCAAAATATTTCGCAGGTATTCCAATTCAACGGCTATATTCTAGTGGTATGTATTCAACGTCTTCACACAGTATCTGACATATCTAACATGTAGCTTATAACGGTAGTGAAGTTGAACTTCTGCAACTTAGATCTCCGAGCCACCGGGGCTCACCGACATCTCTCAATACGCGTCCTGGTTCTTGTAAGTATGCGTATAGGCCGCCCAGAAAAGGCCGCAGATTATTAATTGCGATCGGAAATGGTCGAGTTACGGAGCAATCGCACGAAGGAGTTTGATCGCCTGGGTCCGCCGCTGCCTCTGTACTCGTAGCTGACCTTGCTCCCTCGGTCTCTCGCACGAAGTACTCGATTACGAACTGCGCGGAATATTTGTGCCGGGAGCTCGTAGATCACAATGGGGTGCGATGTCACCTGTCTTCGGCGAACTTACGTACATTGGCTACGAACCACATCCAGCGTCTTCCGAACCACGCAACGCCGCCTCGGTCGAGTCAATGCATCTGACTGATCGAATACTGTTGGGGCTAGGAGTGGCCTTAACACACAGTCCCGGTAGGTATTTGAAGTATACTATTGGATGAATTTGAGCACTAACGACTGTTCAGAAAGATTTCGCGTAATACATAGTCACATTCAAAGTGCGAGGTTCGCACTGGATGCAGGATGAGCGTGATGCCATCAGTTAATCCGGAACCAGAGGGGGTAACTATTCCGCGGGCTGTTTGGGAGTAAGCTGATCTTATGCCCAGTTTTGCCGAACTGAATTGACGGCTAGGATTTGTGTCATTACATGGATCGTCACACACCCCTTCTTCGCCGGCACCCGCAAGAATGTGGTGCTGCGAGGCTTTCGAAGTCACTGACTCTCTGGCTACAGTATCTATCTCCGATCGCCGTTTGAACGCTAAATTCTCCGTACATAAGGGCTCACTTCCACAGCAGAAGGAACAGTTCAGTCACCATTCTCCTATTCCCGCAAGTCACCCTCTTCCCAACCAATGTCGTTCTACTTGCTGGCTGGCTTCGTCGCGTTAAGTGCAGTCATATTTGCTCTGAGCTGGAGAAACAGCAAGGGTATCAAGCACATTCGAGGGCCGCCATCGCCATCCCTTTTGTTCGGTAAGGTTCGAGGATCCGCTTCCTTATCTGTAACGCTGAATCGCAATACCCTAGGACACGAGGCGGCTTTGCTCCGTCAAGAAGATGCAGGGTCTCTGGAGTTCCAATGGATGAAAGAGTACGGCTCTACCTGGCGGACCCGTGGTGTGTTCGGGGTGAGTTCAGCTCCGGCTTTTCCGCATGTCCCGTTTCTCACCAGGATACCTGGCGCAGACGGACGTCCTTATGACAGTGGATCCGAAGGTATCCGTTTTACCCGTCACGTTCATTCCAACCCCATCTCTCATTATCGTTTTGCCAGGCAATCCAGCATGTGTTCCATAAATCCGGCTACAACTACACCAAGAAGACGTCTCAGAACTTCATGGGATATCTGATGACCGGTCCCGGGATCGCGAGTGTGTTGGGTAAGATACAGTGTATTGTCTGGCTTGGTATTCCCCAACTTACGGCGCGGATGCGTCGGATATGCAGGAGAGGACCACCGCCGCCATCGCAAGATCATGCATCCTGCGTTCAGTGCACCCCAGCTGCGGTCCTTCTTGCCCTTGTTCCAACGCATCGCTAGCAAGGTATGCAGTCCAAGCCCAGCGCACGAACTCGCATAGGTTGACATACGTTGGCAGCTGTCCGAGAAATGGAAGGGGGAGCTTGTGGCTACTGGGGAGCTGGACGTTATGATGAACAAGTGGCTATCGCGTGCATCTCTCGACATTATTGGAGAAGGTATTTACTTCGCTTTGTATACTCGTCCTTCATGTTCTCACAATCTCGATAGCCGCGTTCGACTACGACTACGGCGCTCTCGATGCTGGCGGACGCAGCGCTCTTTCTAAGACCTATGACAACCTCTTGTAAGCGTGCAGTGTAACGGGATTTGCAGAATGCTGAACTCGCTGTCCTTTTAGCAAGGACGTCAATTACCAGCCCACCAATGCGGGCATCCTCTTCCGCTCTTCATGGGACTACATCCCGATGCAGATCCTCAAGTTGATCAAATACCTCCCTGCGGACCCGTTCACGCGATTGCGGAACATGAACAATCTGTTCAGGCAGTATGGGAAGCAGATCCTGCGCGAACAAGGTCCTGAAGTGGACGCCGAGCGAAAGGTCAATAGCAAGGACGTCATGAGCATACTCGGTAAGTCATGCGGCCCCCATGCAGCCATCCTCGATGGCAGTGCCGCGGTTTCGGATGCGGTGTCTCAATAACCATGTGTATCTAGTCAAGGCGAACTCATCCGCGGACGCCAAGACCCGCTTGGACGACGAAGAACTCATCGCCGAGATGGGCTCCCTGACTCTGGCTGGCCATGAGACGACCGCAGCGTCGCTCTCTTTTACGCTGTACGAGCTTGCCCGGCACCCGGAGTACCAAGAGCGGATGCGCCAGGAGATCAGGGCCGCTCGCGCGAAGGTTACGGCTCGCGGCGGCACTGAGTTCACTATCGAAGACTTGGATTCGCTCACCTTGGTGGTCAACGCCATCAAGGTAAGTGATATCGCCTTCTATATTCGGGCTGAGGAGAATATACGCTGACCATTAGCGGGGTTCATCGCTGCTAAGGAAACGCTCCGGGTTCATCCCATTGCCATGGGCCTCCCTCGCGTCGCGGTGAAGGACGACGTGATCCCACTTGCCCACCCGATCGTGTCGACCACTGGTGAGACAGTTTCGGAGATCCCCATCAAAGCAGGACAGGTCCTCGAGGTGTCCTTCGCTGGATACCAACGGTACGTCCCTTTTTCGATTGTAAGGCAGGCCCCTCGAGCGCGGGGCTGACGTCAGATTCTTCTAGCCTCAAGGAGGTCTGGGGTGAAGACGCAGACGAGTGGAACCCTGACCGCTTCCTTAGTATCGAGACGGCCAAGCAGCCTGCGAGCGTCGGGGTCTTTGCGAACTTGTGAGTTACCCCCAACTATTTTCTCTGTTTGACTCGCTGACTTAGACGCACTCAATCGCGACATGTGTCCAGAATGACGTTCTGTAAGTTCAGTTTCAAGTCTACCCATCACTTGCTTGCACTACTGACCCTCCGACATAGCCGCTGGGGTCCGTGGGTGCATCGGTTGGCGATTCTCGTGCGTAACATTGCCCCATCTCTCGTGTGTTGAGCACCACCATTCTGATATGTGCTCTCTTCTTTGCAGTGTCATAGAGATGCAGGCATTCCTCGGGGAGCTGCTCGAGGCCTTCCAGTTCCATCTTCCTAAGGAGAAGATGGAGATCCAGAAGGCTCCTGCCGGGGCCGGTATGGTCCCTATCGTCCGCGGGAAGCCCGAGCTTGGGGCGGCACTACCCCTCCGCATTTCCCTCGTGCAGTAAGGTCGGATAATATCGCATGGTCGTCGAAGATAGGAGTGCTGCGGATACGAAGACGGTTTCCTAGATGTTTCACGGTTGGAGTAGAGTGAGGACTTGTCCGGTTAGTTCCGTTGTTTCGTGTGCTATCGTGCTTCATTCCTGGCAGAATAGACGTTTGTTCGACACATGAGCGCAGCCTGTATCATTTGGTCGGCTGCAGCTCGAGATGTCCGAGCACGGCTGGCAGGATGAGCGAGTAAAAGCCCAAAAGGCGAGCTGACATCGATCTCATTTTTGGAGCCAAATGCACGCACAGCATGAGCATGCAAGATTTGATCGGCACCACACGCACAGTGGGTCATGCAGCTGCATGGCATGACTCGGACTCAATATAGCGCAGTTGCCAAACTACTAAGTTTACGCTCACCGTAAGATACCAAGTACGTATTGCACTCTCACTGCGTTAACTGAACTACGATATCAATCACGAAATACGGATTCCAACATGGTGTGAGGATCGCGGAATTCGTCGAGGACGGTAGCATGGACGTAAACGCTGAGCTCTAAGCGCTCGTCGAGTCGGGCGCTTGACTGCCAACAAAACTCTCTTCCTTCCTTTAACCTCAACACTCTTCTCCTCCGTCGCCCCCAAGCTGCTCGTGGATAGTCTAAATGAATGGTCAGCACTATTACATACATTTCATGCACTCTTCCTCTGTCTGACGCTTCGAATGAGTGGCTAGCAAGAGTCGCTAGGTGTACCCAGGGCGTCCAGTCTGAAGCAAAAATTTATACACCATTTCCTGCGCTAATGCATACTAATGCAGCAATACAACGGTGTCGTACTTCCTTGATGCTGCGCTGGAACTTCTGCTTATATCTTACCGGCTTGGGCCCTCAGACGCTTGTACTCAGCACCAGTATATCGCGATCGGGAGTCATCGAGCTACGGACAGTCCCACCTTCGACCATCATGACCGCCCTTCCTCCCTTAATCTCTCACACGGAGTCCTCGATTACGGATTGTGCGGAATTTTCACGCCGCTGGCTTGCGGGCGCAATGGGGCGTCGTGTCATATGCCCTTCAGACATTTACGTGCATTGGCCACGAACCACGCATCGCGTCTCCCGAACCGCGTAACGCCACTTCAGCTAAGTCAACCATCGTCAATGTATCCGACCGATTCAACGCCCCGAGAGCCAGGATTAGAGGTAAAGACAATCACTGTGTGGGGAGGTATTTTGCTAAATGTTTGAACAATGACGAATGTTTAGAAGGATTTCGCAGGGTGGGGGTTGCACGCTGGACCGTCGGCAAATCGAAAAGTCAATGCTTGCCAGAGGAGTAACTATTCCGCGGATCTTCTGAGAGTAAGCCTTTTTTACGCCTAATGCGACCGAACTGAATTGATCTGTCGGATATGTGTCATTGTGGGGACCCCACCCATCGTCCGTTCGCTTACACATGCATAAGTTCAGTGCTATACGTCCTACGGAGTCATCGACTCTTTCGCTACCGAGTCTCTCTTCGAGAGCCGTCTAAACGCTAATTCTTTCGCATATAATGACCTCACTCTAGCGGAAGTCCTCGGGCACTGCAACAGCTTGCCGTTTTCCTCTAAGTCACCCTCATCCCGACCAAGTATGTCGTTCTACTTGTTGGCAGGCTTTATCGCAATAAGCGCCATTTACGTTGCCTTGCACTCGCGCAAGAGCAAGAGTATCAAGCACATTCGAGGTCCACCATCTCCGTCGTTTTTGTTTGGTGAGCAGGATTCGCTCCTTTGGTCCCTAACAAACACTAACCCGCGATATTTCAGGTCATGAGGCGGCCCTTTTCCGTCAAGAGGAAGCAGGGTCTCTACAACTCCAATGGATGAAAGAATACGGCACGACCTGACGGACTCGTGGTGTTTTCGGGGTGAGTTCAGTCCTGACCCTTCCGCACATCCGATTTCTCACCAGCATCCCTGGGGGCAGACGGATGTCCTAATGACGGCGGATCCGAAGGTATCTTGTTTCCCTGCAATGGCTATTCCAGTCCCATTCCTTAGCACTAGGGCCTCAGGCGATCCAGCACGTCTTCCACAAGTCGGGCTATAATTACACGAAGAAGACGTCGCAGAACTTTTTGGCGTACCTTATGGCCGGTCCTGGGATCGCAACGATGTTGGGTAAGAGGTTTTGTCTGGCTAAGTGCTGAGCCATGCCATGACCACGTTGGGTATGCGGGAGAAGACCATTACCGTCACCGGAAGATTATGTACCCCGCTTTCAGCGCTCCTCAACTGCGGTCGTTCTTGCCTTTGTTCCAGCGCATCGCCAGCAAGGTATGTCATACTGCTGCGTTGAAGTGAGCGAGGGCTGACCTCAGTTGGCAGTTGTCCGAGAAGTGGAAAGGAGAGCTCCAAGCCACTGGAGAGCTAGATCTGATGATAAACAAGTGGCTCTCGCGCGCAACCCTCGACGTCATTGGAGAAGGTACTTCCTTCGGCTCGCATACTCGTCCTACCCCTTCTCACAAACTCCGATAGCTGCTTTCGACTACAAATACGACGCTCTCGACGCCGGCGGTCGGAGCACCCTTTTCAAGGCCTACGACAACTTCTTGTAAGTGCACAAGGGCGTGTAGCGGCGTAATGGGCATCGGATGCTGAAATAGCTATCCCTGCAGCAAGGACGCAGAATACCATCCCACCCATGCGATGCTACTCTTCCGCGCGGCATGGGATTACATCCCGATGCCGGTCCTCAAGTTGGTCAGGTACCTTCCGTTGAACCCGTTCATGCGGCTGCGTTACGCCAGCAATACCTTCAGGCAGTACGGCAAACGGATCCTGCGCGAGCAAGGCCCGAATTCAGACGCCGAGAGCAAGGATGTCATGAGCATACTCAGTAAGTCCTGCCACTCTCCCTCTCAACACGATTCTTGATGGCGGCGCCGTGAAGCCATGTGCTCACTCAGTCATTCTATCTAGTCAAAGCGAACTCGTCTCATCGCCGAGATGGCCACACTGACCATCGCCGGCCACGACACGACCGCGGCGACGCTGTCGTTCATGTTGTATGAGCTCGCGCGGCACCCGGAGTACCAGGAGCGCATGCGCCAGGAAATCAGAGCCGCTCGCGCGAATTTCACGGCTCGCGGCGGCACGGAGTTCACCATTGACGACTTGGATTCCCTCACCCTTTCCGTGAATTGCATCAAGGCAAGTGCAGTTGTATTCTCCGACGGCGTTGCGGTTTAGTAGGGAAGGGGTGCGAACTGACCATGACCATTGTTCAATTTCGTGCGGCAGGAGACGTTGCGGTTCCATTCCATCGCGGTCGGCCTTCCGCGCATCGCGGTGAAGGACGACGTGATCCCGCTTGGGCGTCCGATCTTGTTGAGCACTGGCGAGACGATTTCGGAGATCCCGGTCAAGGCGGAGCAGGTGGTCTATGCGTCGTTCGTCGGATATCAACGGTACGTATCCCTACAGCGAAGCTTGGGCGCAGGGAGAGGAACTGACGTCTTTTTGGTCAGCCTTCCTGAAATCTGGGGCGAGGATGCCGACGAGTGGAACCCCGACCGCTTCCTGCTGATAGAGATGGCCAAGCAACTTGCGAGCGTTCAAGTTGGTGTCTTCGCAAACCTGTGAGTTCCCTCTGACGATTTGTCCGTTCCCATGCGTGTAACCTGTTGGCTTACTCAAATACGTCCCTGCCACAGACTGACATTCTGTAAGCTGCCTTCGTTTGGTTGACATCCCGGTGCACTCCTAACTCCCATCGTCTCTATAGCTGCTGGGGTCCGTGCTTGCATCGGTTGGCGGTTCTCGTGCGTAGCCCTTACCTCTCTCGTGTGCCAGGCACCGCGATGCTGACAGATCTTATGCATTTCGCAGACTCATCGAAATGCAGGCGTTCCTTAGCGAACTGCTCGATGAGTTCCAGTTTCACCTTCCCAAAGAGAAGACCGAGATCCAGAAGGCCCCTGCCGGGAATGGTATCGTCCCTATCATCCGCGGGAAGCCCGAGCTCGGTGCTGCGCTCCCGCTTCGCATTTCCCTCGCGCAGTGAGGGCGGATGATATTTACTTACCACATGGGCGTCGAAGATAGATGGGAGTGTTGCGGAAACGAAGGCGGTTTCGAGTATGTTTCGATGTTGAATTGAAGAAGTATAAGTATAACCACGCTATTTCAGTGGTTTCAACGTACCGCCGACTACATGCCTTGTCCCTGGCAAAATAGTGCTAGTGTGATACTCGCTCGATACACGACTGAGACTTGGATGCAGCCTGTATCGTGTGATGGCTGCAGGCCGAGATGCCCGGGTCCTAGGGTGAATTAATTGGTTAGGGCCCGAAAGGTTAAGCCAGCTTGTTTCTCGGAGCGATGAGCATGCACTCCGAGTGCACAGCCCGACGTGCAATATTTGCTAGTACTTCCTACAACAATGCAGGCACTCACATGCATGGATGTAGTTGGATGCAATATTAATGTCATCCGGGCATACGTAGCGCAGTTGCCAAGCTACGCTAAGTTTACTCCGACTCCCGCAAGATAACGAGTACATATTGCGCTATCACTGCGTTAACTGAGCTGTGACCGCAGTCACAAAACGTGGATGGATACCAACAAAGTGTGGGGATCAAGGCCATATAGCGCACCTGCAATGAGCCTGCGATCTAGTGCGCGCTTACGTTGTATCCAGTCAAGGGGTGGTGTGAATGCATTCATGATCACCTTACAGTCTATATTATGTATCTATCTCAGACACAGTACGTCCCCAAATCGTGAATTCGTGGGCAACGCCTGCATTGACCCAAATATGCGCTCAAGAACATCATCATGGCAGATAAGGACGCTATAGCTACATCTAGCCTCTAACTCTAAGTATTAAGGGTATACACCATTATCGTGTCTTGAAGTCGTCTCTACAAAAACCCACCGTGGCCGCCCGTAAGTAGAACACACACACACACAAGTCACCCGTTCACCCGTTCACGCATACCCGAACGACTCGACGTGGAGGACCACGCTCGGGCCGCCCTGGAGCGACATGGAGAGGGGCACACGCAGCGCCTTGCGACACGCCCGCGCGATGCCCTGCGAGCCACACACTAAGTTAAGCGGTGCAAACCAGGTTAGTGAACACTCAGCGCTACGAGTGAGCTCGTGCGACGCACCAGTAACGGAAATACGGCCCGACGTAGCGTCGACCTCCTCGCGAAGGAGCGAATGGAGCTCGGGGCGGCCCTCGTACACCTGCACCGCGTCGAAGCTGAGGAGCGACGGCGGACGGCTACGACCGACGGCGGTGCCCTCCGACGACGAGTGGATCGAGTCGTCCTCGTTCCACGACCTGACCTCGCTAAGCGCGTTCGGGTCTCCCCCATTCCGGTCTCCGCCCTTGCCCGTCACGTAAATGCGAATGGAGATGTCGAGGTCGGCGGGGGCGAGCGCGAGCGCCGTCGTGAGCGCCTTGCTGACCCACTCGATATGGCCCGGCTCGCGGATCGACCAGACCCACACGAGCCTCTTGCACCTGCTCCGCCCGTTCTGGACGTGGCTGAGCACCCCGAGGAACGTCGAGAGCGTGAAGGTGACGCCCGAGCCCCCCGCGA
Organism: Ganoderma multipileum BCRC 37180; assembly: GCA_000338015.2. NCBI lineage: Eukaryota > Fungi > Basidiomycota > Agaricomycetes > Polyporales > Polyporaceae > Ganoderma > Ganoderma multipileum. Next base: position 3,397 of record BACB01005750.1, on the reverse strand, counting down.
CGAGGACGACGGTGTCGTCGTTGTCGAGGTTCGGCGAGAAGCCGTAGGGCCCGTCGACGAGCACCTTGACCTTCTCGCCGGTGCGCGCGCGCGCGGCGAGCCGCCGCGTGAAGCCCTCGCGCACGTTGATCAGGAACGTGAGCTCCTTCCAGTAGGGGGTCACGTCGTCCGCCGGGCGCGCCGCGTCCACGGCGACGGCGACGTCGCCCTTCTTCTCCACTGTGGCGGTGGAGGCCGCAGCAGATACTCCAGCGAGCTGGTAGTGGCTATCGACCGACGCGATGGTGAACGGGTGGGACTCGAGTGGGTTGCCGGACACCCCGGGCATGGTGAGGAAGGCGGTCTGGCCGGGGGTCCAGCTGAAGTGCGGCGGGCGCTGGAGGTGGAGGCGGACGAAGTGCGGGGAGAGGAGCTCGACGGAGGCGTCGAGGCGGTTCGCGTTCTTGCTGAAGCCGAAGTAGAGGTGGTTGTAGTACACGACGCGCGCGAGGCGGATGGAGCGGTCGAGCGCCCAGATGAGGAGGGAGGGCCAGAGGTACACGCCGAACTCGTAACGGTTCGCGTGGAAGTAACCCCCGAGGAGGAAGATCCTAGAAGGGGGCGGAAACGTACGATTAGCGGAGGAAGTCGCGCGATGTGTGTGCCTGGGGACTAACAGGACCATGAGGAAGTGCATGAAGTAGAAGACCTCATAGGCCTGAGAGCGGATTGGTCGGAGGGAGACGAGGATGAGGGCGCTGAATGCGGTCAACGCGGTAAGAGCGACCCGGCCATTCCACATCTCCCACGTCTCCGCGTGGGCAAACTTGATCTGCGTGTGAGATCCTGCCGTTAGCCAAAAACAGAGAACCGTTAAACCATGACGACCTCACCTTAGAAGATGCGTGTACCCAGAGAAGAACAAATATGACACGAGACATCATACGATGAATGTAGTTGAGCTACGTAAATGAATGAGTGTACCGCCCGTGAAGGTTTGCGCTGTGACAGTACCTTATCGTAGCTAATGCCGGTAATGTCTGTTGGAAAACTGTCAGCGCTAGAGTATATACGGGTAAACCAAGCTCGACTCACAAGCGACGATATTATTCTTCGTGCCCAGCGCTGTGATGATCGGGGTCTGACTAACGGCCAGGATAGCAGCCCGGGTACCCCAATACCTGATGTCCAACTTCCCCCCCTCCAGATTGGTCGCTGGAGAGCACCGTCAACACACACAAGCAAACACGATAAACGGCCAATCGACTCACTGTTCGCGAACTCCCAGGTGAACATGGCCACGATGTACGCGACAGTGACGAAGACCTCCGCGAAGTTGAGCGTGTACGACTGTCCGATCTCGAGCGTCCACCGGAAGGCGACGACACGGTATGCGTTGATGACCGCCGTCGGGACATTGCGCAGCGCGAACCCCCGTCCCGCGGGGGACCGTGCCCCGCCCGTCTCTGCCTCCGCGGTCGACGCCGTGGTCTTCTGACCCCTCGAGGGGGCCCGTCGGGAGCACTTGGCGAGCGCCCAGGAAGCGAACTGGAAGACGGCGATGGTACCAATGAACGCTGCGATGAGCCACCACAGCTGGAGCGGGTACGCCTCGTCGCGGGCCCGGTAGATAATCGTGTCGGCGCTCATCCCGCCGCCGCCGTGGGGGAGTGCCGCGGCGGACCCGGTAGCGTTGTGCGCAGCGGCGGATCCGGAGGGCGACACCAACACCGGGGAGGCGGAAGCGAGGGCGAGGGAGCTCATCTCGAAGCTGCTGGGGCCGGTGCGGCGGCGGGCTGGTGGCTAGTGGCCGGGGACGGGGAGTCGGAGGGAAACCTGAGGGGCTGACGCATGTCCTGGGCAGGCGTATAAGTAGCCGTCGCAGCAGAGCGTACGCCGAGGGCACGGTGCAGGGCTGGGAATGAGACACTTTGTTTGGAGAGAGAGACTGACGGAGGCTGACGCGCAGACGAGCAACATAGATCTTCGCGAGATGCGACGGACCGCCGCGTTGGAGGGGGGGGACGCGCCGCATGGATTGGTTGCAAAACGCTGGGTCCAGAAGCGTAGCGTCAACGTGGGTACAGAGTGATCGGTTTTCGATCTACCGGCGCGGATCTGGCTCCTTGGGGGGAGCGGGACGGATTCTTCGATGACGCCGCGGAAGTTGCGTGCTGATCAGCTGTGTGCTGAAACTTGCAGGACTTGCAAAATCATGCATCGACCTGTCCCGCGTGATTTTCCACGGTCACGAAGAATTCCAGACAAGGAACTCTACATTGCCGTTACACTGTCGGAGCACCACCGTTGATGGCATTAAGTACTTCCTGTTGAGGATTATCATTAAAATAGATCGGTATGCAGAGAGGTTGATAGGAATACGTACATACCTCACGGCCCATTACGCTCGTTATCGAAGGAAGACGAGGCTATCGAGGATTGGTTACTGCACCCGTCGTGCCACCGTTCTCAATGATGCTTTGGAAAATTTGGAGGTCGCGATCCGAACAGGTACGAAAGGAACACCGGAGGGTCGCCGCGGAGTGTTCCGAGGAAAAGACGAGGTCAGTGAGGGTCGGTGGTGTCTGAGCCAATATGATGTGGTCGCTAAGAGCACGGGGCGGAGTCAAGCACCGATGAAAATGCGATATCGCCCATTATTGCGCAAGAGAGGACATGTGGGTGTCCCCTGCGGAGTGAGGGCGGGGCGGGAGGGTCGCGGTGACGACCTAGCGCATGGCTCGTCCGGGCAGCCACCGAAACTGCGGCGAAATCATAATCATTGTGGCGCTGCTCCGTTATCACACACCTGTCTCAGAGCTCCATCTTTATCTGATAAGATAATTGATAAGATAAAGATAAACGAGCCCTGATGGGCGTTCTCGAGCCCCGGATGCAACGAGAAGACGCAAAAGAGGGCTAAAGTGGGGCAAGAACGGCAATGAGACTGCCTCACCATGTGCAGAGAACTATGGAATTCGGAGATGTCGGCTATTGTCTGGCCAGGCCAGAGGCTGACAGAAATAACGCATGGTTCTAATGTTTACTCACCTTCAACCTTGTGCAAGACGTTGAACCATGCCAAACGTCGTTCTCGAACAGTCGCTCTTCCAGTGATTTGCAGCCCCGGTTTCGAATAATCGAGTCCGAGGCCACGGGAACGAAGCCGATGACGTGGTGTCGTTGGGGTTGGAAATCATGTGCCCTTCATTCAAGTTTCCTGCATCTGTACAGTCGTTGATTAGCAGACGGATCCCCTCGAAGTGCTCGATAAACGTACAGAAGTCTCCTAATCTTGCCGTAATTCTGGGAGACGGTGACAGTCAGAAGATCACACGCGGGGAATTACAGTGTTCTGAGCGGGGCAAGATAGGATTAATAATGGGAATGTAGAATGTCACGTTTTGTACAACATTCC
>BACB01005749.1:0-15528 GCA_000338015.2 Ganoderma multipileum BCRC 37180 | reverse complement strand
TCAGGGCGTGAGGAAGGTGGTTGTATGCGCCGAGCGAGACGCGTCCGAGGCTGTGCTTCGTCACGCATCCCGGCCACGGCGTTCCCACAAAAGGAAAGTTCGGTATCGAACTCCGATCACGGTCACTTATCGCGGCCAACTCCGAGCCACCGCCTGCACCATCTCGACCACCACCACTTCCCGACTTTTACGCATCTCTTATCAGCGCTCAAGTGCTCAAATACAAAATACTCAACGATACTGCGATCATGCCTCATATTCGCCCGACATTGCGTCTGGAGTGACGGTCAAACGTGCAGTGTCACGCGCCAAGTTACTGCTTGCGTCGCGCCAAAAATAACGGGAGGACGCATGGGCACGGAGCAGCGTGCTGCGGAATCCAAACACTACAGTACGTCTGTTTACTGTTCCTGTGTAGCCACATAGCATCCGACTCTAGCTCTTCAAGTCGACCATCCCTGCCAATGCTCTTCTGCAGCGGAGTCGCGACAAACTCCCGTCGCCATCTTTGGCAAAGTCGGACGTGGGTATGGCGCAGGAGCGGGACTCCGCCCGACCACATGCATTGCATCATGGGAAAAGTGTTCGAATTTGCCTCGAGTTAGACCCGGGCGGAGACGAATTTGAGCAGCTGAGGGGAGCTGAGGACAGGTGCGGACAGGTCAGTAGATCCTTAGCCTGTTACAGAAGCTCGCCGTGCGTGCGCAGGTGCCATCCAGTTGAATATCCGCATCTTCGTAACGGACAAACATGTCAGATGAGTGTTCCTTATCTCTCTCTTGCTTGTCTCAGAACACTGACGGCATTCCAACCAACCAACCAACCAACGTTCGGCCCCTTGAGCGTCCCATTCAATTCGCGAGCTTGTGACGCGCAAAGCCAATCTGGCAGCGGTATATCCTATACGATCTTCATAGCTCCAACCGCCAGCGCCGTTCCGACGCCCTGGTCCCTGAACATCCCCTACGGAATGTTGGTGAAGACGACCGCCGACGGAAGGTCTCCATGCGCGCCGGTGGCCATGGCAGGCGTCCAGATGCACGTATGTCTTCTGTTCGGATTCCACTCGCGTCACCGCGTCCCGCATGCAACCTTCTGTTGACGCTGTTCTTGCGTTTTACGCCAGCATTGCTTCTCAAGGTGTCATCACCTTAGTCAGTCGACTCTGTCAATGCTTTCGCAATGGGCGGGCAAATCTCCAGCTGCCGGCCGAGGCAAGAGGCATCGCACAACACCGGGCGTGGATTGGACAAGGTTCCGACACCATGCCCGCTTTTCACAGTCAATCAGATGGTATCCAATCCTCATACCAGACGGCGCCGTGGAAGGCACCCTCCACAGCGCCGCCCCTTACCGCATGGGCGTCCGCATCGCAGTTGTCCCGGTTCCCATCTCCTCCTTGTTCTGCAGACAATGAGAGGGCGGCCATTGCGATAACGGAAGATCCCCGACGATATTTAGGCTCAAATTAGGCTCGAGTGCTCACGTACCCCATTCCGAGTCCGAGGACTCTTTCGGCCCATTCCGACTCCGGGGACTTTTTCGGGCGTTCACACGCTTTTTGACCTCGCTCGAGGAAAACGCGCGGAGAAGGGCGCGCGCGTACCTTCGGAGGGGTTGCGAAACCCTTCCGAATCCGTGAGAGAGAGCGGTACAGATTGTCGCGGCGGGTTCCTGATGGCGGGTAGGTCGACGCAGTACTCAGGACTGGAAATCAGCTGGAATATGAAGTGCGAGCCTCGGGTGTGATATGTCTGACTCTCAACGCTGCGATCGAGATCCCGCGCATCACTGTGTTCGCGCGCGACAAGGATTCAGACTGTGCGTTCCCATACTAGGAGCCGATGCACGTTACTAAACGCCGTTCTAGGTCTCCTCGATGCGGAAACTCTGCCTACACGCCTTCGTACGGACACCAGCACGTTCAGACGGAGGAGACGCCAATTGCGTAGTCCCTTACGTTCACCGCCGCTCGTCGTTTTCCGTGCGTAGCGACCTCGACGGGACGATGATAATGACATCTGCACTCCTCATTATCGCGGGCAGGCAGAACAATTCTCCCGGCGGCCTCGACCACGATCGTGATTCAAGACCTTGGACCACTACCGTCCTCCCAGAAACCGTTCCCTGATATGGAACCCCCACTCGCGCTCCCTCCCTTCGCAATAACCGCGCTCGATGGTGCCCACCCCCCCTACCCCTCAGGCCTCTCATATCAATGCTGCTGCGCTCGAGGTTGTTCGACACGCCAGTGACGGCGTTGGCTCGAGCTAAATTTTCGCTTTTCCGTGCTGTGCTCGCGCAACCCGTCCTCTCCTCGTGCTTCGATTCAGCCCGATCCTCGGAAGCAATATTGTATTGCTCGCGCGCACTTCCATCCCGCCCGCCCTCCTCGCGCCCCCTCTTGCCATAGCGCGGCCCCTGGCTCCCAGGCAGCGTATGCGAATCGCCCTTGCAGTGCCGCTAAGCATGGGCCTCAGATGCGCCAGGTACGCGCAGCACAGGCGTTCTTATGTACGACACGGTGCACGATGCACGGTACGCGGTTCACCGACGCTCGCATTCGATCGCGGACGCGGACGCGAACGCCAAACGGAGGCGTCCTGAATCCCCTCATCCGCGCGTTGAAGATAACCTAACCTCGGCGCTCCGCGTCGTCCAGTGGGAAGCCAACACCTCTATCCTCTATCATGGCGGCAAAACGTTTCAACGTTCGTGCATCGGGCACTTTCTTCCCCAGCCCAGCCGCACGATGGTGCTGCGCTGTTATGCTCAAGCATGGACGGGATCGTCGAAACGAAGTTCGTCGTCGCTGGTGTCGTGAAGTCGTGTATTTGGGGCGCCCCAGCTGAGAGCGGACAACGTTTCCGCAGCTTCGATCGTTCGTCTCCGGTATTCCACCATGCACGGAGCCATTTCCGCAGTTTAGAGTCCACCGTCCACCGTGCGCGCAACGCGACTTGAAAGCTTGAACCCTGGAGGGAGCAGCTGACTTGCCCGTGCAGATCTGAGCGCGTGAATCCCCACGCAGGAAATCGGCCTGCTTCTTCTCCGCGAGAGGCTATTTTCGTGGGCGGCCCGCCGCGACGAGAGTTCAAGTTAACGTTCGCAGCGTCCGATTTGACCGCCGCTGCATACGCTGAGAGGTCCGGGTGGCGACGACGCCGGAGAGCCTGTCAGGCTCGGGTTGTCGTCTGTGCCAGTGAGCTCGATGGTGGCCCGTGCTGACAAGGCGAATGCCGTCAGTACTCCCATGTACCCAGCCAATGCCGCCGTCTGCTGCCGTATAGACGTTTCCATCTTCAAGCAAGGGCCGGGAGGGCTTCGCGCCGAAGCCTGTCGAGCGCGATCGAAGCTGCGAAGCGTTTGGGAGGGGAAGAGCAGGATCTCACCACCACCGTCGGACACCCGAGGGCTACTTCTTGTCACGATCTGCGGATGGCGGGTCGCCAGTTGCTGAGTCTGAGGTTCCGACCGGAGTACGATCGGGCTTGGGGTCAAGTGCGAATGACGAGGTCATCCGCGCCAATGACGGGATGTACATTGCGTCCTGCGAAAGACGGTGGCATCGCCCGTAGGCAGGTTTGGTAAGATGCGCTTTGCTGGACTCCGACCGAGGGCTGCTGCAGGTGCTGCCATCTGTTCTTGAAGTTGGCGAGTGTGCGCATATGCTGTCGCTTGCATGAGGATATATCTGAGTAGGAAAGTTTCGTTATGGTTATCAAGAGGGTCGCGTGTGCGCTTATCTCAGCACGATCGTTCTATCGCGAGACAAGTCGTACTCATGAAGAATATCCGTTATTAGCGGAGGTCGTAACGCGGTTGGGATAGCGTCGCTCACCTCTTGCTGTAGGAGACGATCCGGTCCAAGGGCACTGCTGAATCCCGAGGTGAACAAGAGATTTGCGTAGTAATGGAGATAAAGGCCAAAATCACGGTCACAAGCCGGTCTGTTGGGGAACATTGTCAGTACTCTTATCACGCCGGGCACCATTTGAAGAAGTAATGGTTAAACCCATCCACACCCACCTAAAAAGGGGCGGGCGGGGGGGCGCTGCGCTCCCCATTGTCACACTTCCGCCCATCTTGACAAACACACCGCTTTCAGGGCAGCTGTGCTGAATAGCAGCCGACCGGTCTATGTGGGAGAATGTGCAGATCAGCCCGGTACATCCTTAGTGAGAGCGATCAGGAGCGATCGCCACGGTTTTGAAAACACATAGGCACCTACAACATCATCTGACTATTCGCTCTGCTGGTGGCAGTACGGTGGATTAGAAAGGGATGCGTCATCAGCCAAGAGAATACTACCGAATTGAGTGTGTCGTGACGGTGAGTACTCACCGAGTGGGAGAACACTTGGTCCTTCATTGCAAACACAACGGTCAATAACGTCTTGTACGCACAAACTGCAATGAAAAAAATCTGCAGTGGTGAGCCACTGGGAGAGTGAGATGCGACAGGCAGCCCTGCAATATCCTCGGTCTTATGTTGGCGGACGCGCAGCCCAGCGCTTGCGTTGCCTAATCCAGCAAACGTTCTCCCCCGATAACATCGGGATCGGAGGTCACACGACTAGCGCATTGAACACAAGAATCTAGTTGCAGGTGAGATTGTCAGTACAGGTTCGTAACGCCTATGGCACGTCTTGTATTCGCACAACATTTCCTCCGTCAAGAAATGAGAGAGATATCACTTCCAGCCGCGGCCCGTTACACAGAGTACGCTGTCCAAACGCGTTCTGCAACGATGTTCTTCGGCGGCTGGCGGCCAGTCCAAAGGAAGAACTGGTGGTATCCTTGCTCTAGTAGGACCTCCAAACCCTTCACGCGCCGCCATTGGGGCGCCGTGGTCTTAGCCAACACGAGCAAGGGCGTCTCTGCAGGCTTGTACGCCATGTCGATCACCACGCCGCCCGTCCGCGCCGAGAAGAGGGACTCGGGCAGTAGAATGGACTCCGTCACAGTAGGGTCGACGGACGTCGCGGACGCAGGGACGGTCGAGACAATAACAGTCGGCGCGGGCCCGTCATCCGGCCACCTCCCCAGCACAGCGACCAGCTTGACGTCGGCATCAGGGAAGGCGTCGATAAGGGTCTGCGCGCTGGTCTTCGTCCGGTTGTACAGGTAGATGGTCTTCACGCCAAGCTTCCACAGCGCGTATATCGCCGCGCGGGAGGTGCCTCCCGCCCCGATGACCAGGGCCGCCACGGGCTTTAGGACGCTTTGCGGGAGCGAACGTCGGATGCTGTGGAGGATGCCACGCCAGTCCGTGTTCTCCCCGAGGAGGTACACGGAACCGTCGGGGTTCGTGACGGGGATGACGGTGTTGACGGCGCCGATAGCCTCGGCGTCGGGGGAGAGGCGATCGAGGAGTGGCATGATGTCGCGCTTGAAGGGAATCGTCACCGACGCCCCACCGAAGTTCGCCGTTGTGATCGCGACCTTGATCTCGTCTCCAACAGTCTGCGTCTCGAGCAGCTCGTACCTGTGCGGCATGCCGAGCGCCTCAAACCCGGTGTTGTGCAGGGTTGGGGACATGGAGTGCGCGATGGGTGTGCCGAAGAGATAGAACTTCTTCGCCGGGAGCTGGCCCAGGAGATGGAGTGCAGTCTGGATCTGGGCAAACGAGAGCTGACCAGGGGCGGCCTTACTGGGCAAGAGTCTATGCGTAATCGGGCTGAAGGTAGAGTTCAGGATGCGCGACATCTGCCCCTCGACGCCCATGTTGATAGCGATAATCGGCTTCGCCTCGATCGCGGCCCGTTGTCGCAAGACGAAGTTGTGGAGCGCGAAGTTGTCCTCTAGGCAGTTGGCTTTCCCCACGATTTTGACGATGTCTCCGTACTCGCGGGCGAGGCGGTACTTCGCTTCGATCGGCAGGCCGTCCCACTTCATGTCCCCACTCCAGTCGTGCCACGATGCGATGATCTGCGAATGTCCCTTGCGCGCGATGAGGTCGAGAATGTTGTTCTCGGACCACGAGATCTCGACATCGATGTACTCTGCACCAAGACGGACGGCGGTGAGGAAGAGCTCGAACGCTTCCTTCTCAGCGTGATCAGGGAACCAGCCGCCCTGCGATGCTGTCCGAACAGTGAAAACAACGGGGAGGGTCGTTTTGCGCCTGAGGGCCGCGATCTGTCTCTTGACATAGTCCATTGGGGGGATGTAGGGACCAAGTTTGTCGTCGTCCTGCGGTGAACGGAGAAGATCAACGCGGACCTCGACAGCATCAGCACCCGCGGTCATTTCGTGAATATTAGGGAGCGCAGGGGTGATGTCTGGATACGTCAGGGATAGGAAATACGACCTGGTGTCCTTTGAGAGGTTGGGTGCGAGGTTGGGTCGTTCACCGGTGACATGATGGAAGAACCTGGAGACCTCTTCGCGTACACTGAGGGTCAAGTTAGAGTCATCCTCCACAACGCCCCCAGTTGAATTGAAGATCCCCGTATTGTTGATGAATTCGTAGCTGCTGCACTCCGAGAACCACGGCGCACGTCGCTGGTAGACCTCGGTGACGGGCTCGCCATACGCGGGGCGTGCGGTTTCAATTCCGAGATAAGCCACCACTTCTTCAATATCTCGCGCAATGTGGACGACGGGACCTTTCTTGGTGTAGGCTTTGAGCAAGTCTCGTGCGGCGGGCGTCTCGACGATGCCTCCCCCAAGACTAATGACGTGGCCTTGGTCATGTTGAGCGAGAAGCTCCTGGAGAATAGCCGTTTCCTCTGTCCGGAACGCTGGCCAGCCGTTCTGTTGGACGAATTGGCGTACTCCAACCGGGTGCTTCTTCTCGAAGACGACATCAGCGTCGACGAACTGCCATCCCAATATGCTGGCTGCGAGTTCACCGATGAAGGTCTTGCCGGATCCGCGCATCCCAATGAGGACAACCGACGCATGCGAGCGTTCCACTGTGGGACGGCTGGCGGAAGCGAGATCATGGACGGAAGACAGCTCGACACCTTCGACATCCAAGCCAATCTGAGAGATTTTCGGATAAGTGCGCGTTAACCGCACAGCTGACGCATACATCTCACCTTATTCACGAGGTCGTCCCACCAGTTGGGCCACGTCTTCTCGACACAGCGTTTTTCCTCGATGATAGTGTCCTTCACCGCGCTTCCCAACACGCTGAACGCCATCGCGACACGGTGATCATCGTAGCAGTGTACGCTGACGCCCTCCTTGAGGTGGGAGACAGGCTTCCCGTACACTTCCAGGCCATCGTCCAGCTCCTGCGTCTCCACGCCGAACTTGGCTACAATGCAAATATCAGCCCTCAGCGTCGCCCACAGATGGTCGTACACATACTAAGTTCGTCAATCATCGCTTTGATACGGTTACACTCCTTGACTCTCTGGTTCGCGATCCCAATAATGCGCGTCGTAGTCGGTCTACTCCCATCCTTCAGCGTCCTCTCCTCCTTCGGCGGCACAGAAGCCACAGCAGCAAGCACAGACGCAGTCAAGAACGCGTCCGTCATCGGCTCCATATCCACCAGCCCGATCGCCCTCAGCTGCCCGACCGGGGGCCCCGTGACCGTCGTCTCCGTCTCCGTCTGGACGATGGTGCACCCCATCGGCTCGAGCACCTCCTTCGCGAACCGCGCGTCGCCCTGCAGCGAGCCGTGCCCGATGTTCGTGATCGTGCAAGTCGTGCCCGTGATCGCGGCGATCGCGAGCGGGTACGTCGCGCTGCTCGCGTCGCTCTCGATGTTGTACACGGCCGGGTTGGTGTATGCGCCCCGCGGGATGCGGTACACGTCGAGCGGCTTCCCAGACGCGTCGGAGAGGCGCTCGACGGCGATGCCGAACGTCTTCATGATGGCGATCGTCATGTCGATGTACGGCTGCGAGATGACTTGGCCCCCAGTGAGCTCGAGCGTGACGGGCTCTGCGGCGTAGGGTGCACAGAGGAGGATCGAAGAAACGTATTGACTAGACACGCTCGCTGCCAGGCGGATGTGCGAGCCTTTGAGCCCGGCGGGGGCGATGGAGAGGGGAAGACATCCCTCGGACTCGAGATAGTCGATCGTGCTGCCGTTCGCGCGGAGGGCGTCGACGAGAGGCCCGATAGGGCGTTGCTTCATGCGCGCGTTGCCTGTGATGACCGTGCGCTGCCCCGCGGACGACGAGCCGACGAGCGTGCAGACGGTGGTAAGGAAGCGCGCGGCGGTGCCCGCATTGCCGAGGTAGATCTCCTTGTTGTCTCTGGGGACGGAGAGCGAACCCGCACCGCCAGTCACGACGAGGGTCTCTCCACCGTCCTCCCAGTCGAACTTCGCTCCTTGAAGTTCTACAAGCGCGTTCATCATGACCTGAGTGTCGTCCGAATGGAGGAGGTTCTTCAAGCGACAAGTCCCCGTGCCGAGCGCGGCGAGAAGCAACGCGCGGTTGGAGATGCTCTTGCTACCAGGGGTAGCCATGCGAACCGGGCTCTTGCTAGGGACACTCGGGACGACCTTAGCCGCCTCCGAGAGGGTCTTCGCGATGACCGCATCCGCGACAATTGTCGCCTTCTGCTCGTATGTCGCGCCAATGCGCGACAGGATAACGATCTTCTTCTGCGGCCCGCTATTCTTCTTGTCGATCCGCATGATGTCCAGCAGCCTCGCCACGGAAAGGCTGCGCGCCGCGGGGAGGCTTGCGATCCTGGGGTCGGAGAGCGAGACGGGCAGGTTGTACGCCTTGAGCGCGCGCGTGAGGCGGCCCACTGCGACCTGGCTGAGGACGCCGAGTTGGCGCGCGACTTCCGCCTCGAGGATCATGCCGACCGAGACGCACTCCCCGTGGAGCATGGCAGGAGTAAGGACGGCCTCGATCGCGTGGCCGATGGTATGCCCGAAGTTGACGAGGTTGCGCAGGCCGGTCTCGCGCTCGTCGATGGTGACGATGTGTGCCTTGACGCCGATCGAACCTGCGATGACAGAAAGAAGGAGCTGCTGGGCGGGCGAGCGGGTGGCCTCGGTCCGACCGGCGAAGTTGGTAGATGGTGTCTGGATCGCGGCGAAGATCTCCGCAGCGCGCGACTCGAGGGCTGCAAATTCCTTCTCATCCCAGATGGCGGCAGTCTACAAAGGTACGATGAGCTTACTGTTTACTCACCACGGGAGACACGTTGTTTGTTCAAGTCATGAGGTCCTATCTTAAGCCGCGCTGCACGCGCGGTGGATTTCGAAGTCTCAGGAAGTGGACAGAAAATGTACCACAATTGCCGTGGCAGGCGACTTCTTAGTGCCGCTCAGCAGCAAGTATGGGAGAATCGCGGCGAAGCAGGTATATGCACTTCCACGATCTTGTTGAAGCTCACCTTGACGACCTCAGCCATGCCGTTCGAGAATTCGCGTGCGGGCAGAGTCTCGAGGAACGCGGCATCGATGAAGATGTATTCAGGCTGCCAGAATGCGCCGATGAGGTTCTTGCCGTGCGGGGTGTCGATGGCCGTTTTGCCTCCCACGCTCGAGTCGACCATCGCGAGCAGCGTCGTCGGGATTTGGACGAAGCGGACCCCTCGCATGCTGCACCACGCTTGAGAAGAGAGGATGGAAAGAGACAGCGCGTACTCACAAGGTTGCCGCAACGAAGCCCACCAAGTCTCCGATGACGCCTCCTCCGAGCGCGAGGATGACCGTGTCTCGCGTACACTGGTTGAGCAAGAGAAAGTCCTCGATCTCAGCTTTGCCTTCGCGGCTCTTGCTCGTCTCTCCTGGCGAGATCACATAACTGAGGAACCTCGCCTTTGTGGACGCGCGATCGAACTCAGCCTGGAACGCAGGGAGGTGGAGGTTGCCGACATTGGTGTCCGTAACGAGGACATAGGTCGATGAGGGCAGGGTTTCTGCGACAGTCTTGACAATGTATGGCACGAGGTGGAAGCCGCAGTGGATGGAGTCCTTGCCGAGGATGGACACCTTGCGGACGTCGACTTCGGCCATGTTGGTGGTGGAAGAAGATTGGATTCGCGTCGGGCCCTATTGGCGGGGTATTTCTGTGGTACGGGAGGTGAGGATTCGACCGACTGAGATCGGACCATACGCACAAATGCTGGAGCGCTGCCTCGCGCGTGGAATGGGGAGAAGACGGCGATGCGTCCCTCACGCCGTCAACTTGCTGATGGCTTTTAAACTGCCTTGTGCCTGCTAGGGCGGATGTCAGCCTTGAGGTGGTGGATTTGGAAGCGTAGCATACAGACTCAGAGTACGAGCAGGGCTCAAGGATGCCTACGACGAGGAATGCGGAGCGGATGGAGAATCCAGTGCGAAGAGAAGGTAAAGGAATGACTCCATTCCGAACAGATCGGAAAGCGACCAAGTCTGAGATTGAAATGAATAAGAAGGTAGATTAGATGAGATAGCTCAAGAGATTAGATCGATTTATTGCCACTACGTCATTCGGGTAAGACAGGCTAACGCGACAAGGCTTATCTCGTCTTATCTCCCCAGAAAAGACCGCCGGAAGATTGGCGGAAGGTTTGAGCATGAAGCGCGCATACAAGCAGCCCGGTGGTGCCCGAGCAGCGAGCAAAACCCCTTCATCATTGCTCTGACTCGGCCCCACTCCACATCCTTTCTTCATCCTCGTCGACCCCAGAGGCCCACGCCGCTACCCCGCAAAACGGTGATGCAAGCTGTTCGACGTACGTCGAGACGTCCCGAGTGTTCCTCGAAATTCCCGCGGAGGCTGATACAATACAACGAACGACAGCGCGTGTTTTCGGCCGAAGCCTGGCTTCGCCTCGGCCGTCTGCTCTCCCGCGTTTCCAACCGTCTAGGCTGAGACAGCAGTCCACGACAACAGGGACAGAGGCCGGGGCATCTGGGGTGGTGAGTGGTCCCACTTATATGTTTTTCCCCTCTTCCCCGCATCCTCGATCAACATCGCTCGACTCCATATGGCATCCTTCTCGTTACCCGTAACCGCTGTGTTCTCACATCCACGCGTCTCGCCTTCTTTCTGCGCACGTCTAGCCCCCACCACCACCGCCCACGCCTAAAGCCCCCTTCTGGAGGCGGTTCCTCCAGACGACAGGAGGCATCACTCTTGTCACTGCTGCCAGTGGCGTGGCGTTCTATTACTTCGCCCAGAAGGATAAAACGCCCGGGACCCAACTCCCCCATGACCCCTCCAAGAAGACACTCGTCATTTGCGGCAGCGGCTGGGGTGCAACAAGTCTTCTCAACTCGCTTGACACTAACGACTATAATGTGGTGAGTGCCCTGCCTTTCGCTAACTCCAGCCGCCAGCAGTCAATCATAACCCCATCGTCCCGTAGATTGTCATCAGCCCAAAGAACTACTTCCTCTTCACCCCCCTGCTGCCTAGTGTCGCAGTAGGCACACTGGCGCCTCGTTCCATCTTGCAGCGTGAGTAAGCCTTGCCCTTCCGCTTGCTTCCCGAAAACGCTTACTTGCTGGTTTGAACAACATTGACTGATTTGTTTGATAGCGACCCGTTATGTGACTCGCCATAAACCGCGACAAGTTACTGTTATTGAAGCATCCGCGACGGACGTGGATGTGAGTGTGGTCTCCCTGCTTGACTTGTGTCCGTGGCTCCCCAGAGGTTCCATCCAACCCCATGAGCATACGTCATACGAGCAGAGGGCAGCGCTCGTTCAACATGCCGAGTAAGGAAGAGGTTGGATCAGACTACGGGTCAAACCCCCATAGTCGGATTCTGCGCAAGACGTAGCTCGGTGGCGAGCATATAGCCGGCGATCTCTGCTTGCATGGCTCGAGACCTATTTCATCACCGTCACACTGGCAATGTATGCGCGCATACAGCCAGCGTTTGCCTGCAGAGTACTTGCGCGGCTAATGCGGTCATAGGCGCACACAATCTTGCGTCTTGCAATACAGAGTTTGACACCGAGACTGACAAACGTTTCTAGCCGGTCAACAAAACCGTCACCTTCGCGGATACCTCCGAGATCCAGGGCCTGGTCTCCAACACGACAATACCTTACGACTACCTCGTTTTCGCCGTCGGCGCTGAAGTCCAGACCTTCAACATCCCGGGCGTCCGCGAACATGCGTGCTTCATGAAGGAGCTCGAGGACGCGGAGAAGATGCAGCGCCGCTTCATGGACTGCATGGAGTCCGCCGCGTTCCCGGGCCAGACCCCGGACGAGGTCAAGCGCCTCCTGCACATGGTCGTCGTCGGGGGCGGGCCGACGGGCGTCGAGCTCAGCGGGGAGCTGCACGACTTCCTCGAGGAGGACCTGCGCTCGTGGTACCCCGAGCTCGCGGAGCACGTGCGCATCACGCTCGTCGAGGCGCTGCCGAGCGTGCTGCCCTCGTTCAGCAAGCAGCTCATCGACTACACCGAGTCGACGTTCAAGGAGGCAAGCATCGACATCCTCACCAAGACGATGGTCAAGGAGGTCAAGGAGAAGAGCGTCGTCCTCCAGATGCCGGACAAGACCATCCAGGAGGTCCCCTGCGGGCTCGTCGTCTGGGCCGCCGGCAACACGCTCCGTAAGGTCACACGCGACCTCATGGGCAAGTTCCCCGCGGCACAGACGAACAGGCGCGGGATTACTGTCGATGGTACGTTCCCCCTGGCTTGCCGCCATACTGGGTTTGCTTCTGACACCACTGACGCCATTCATCATCTGCATCTGCAGAGTGCCTCCGCATGTCGGGCACGGACGGCAGCATCTTCGCGCTCGGGGACTGCACGGCGACCTCGTACGCGCCCACCGCCCAGGTCGCCTCGCAGGAGGGCGCGTACCTCGCGCGCCTGCTCGCCCAGATCGCGAAGCGCGACGAGCTCGAGCAGCGCGTGCAGGAGCTCGCGGTGGCTCCGGAGGCGCAGACGCAGGCGGACAAGCAGGAGCTCGAGCACGCGCAGAAGCGCCTCGCGAAGCTCAACAAGCTTCGGCCGTTCAAGTACTCGCACCAGGGCTCGCTCGCGTACATCGGCTCGGAGAAAGCGATCGCAGACTTTCCGCTGTTCAACGGCAACGTGAGTCTTTCTTTCTGACTTGTAAGTGTATGTGATGTTGTGCTGACGCCGACGGGGGGGCGGCAGTTGGCGACAGGCGGTATGGCGACGTTCCTGTTCTGGCGGAGCGCGTACTTGAGCACCCTCTTCTCGATGCGGAACCGCACGCTCGTTGCGACCGACTGGCTCAAGGTCAAGTTCTTCGGACGGTACGTGCGATTCTCACACTATCGTATCTCAGTATTAACTTGAGAATAGGGACGTGAGCCGTGAATGAGCGTGGATCTATTTATTGGACTGGCGCCCCATATAGACTAATAGGATCGACTAGTTGAATATAGATTGATATAGAGGTACATTTCCTTCGGACACGACATAGGCGGTGTATTGGCCCTGTTGTCCATGGGACTTTTGTATACATTGATGACATCATGGCCAGCATGGAGGTGTGTTCTCAATCTCGACGTTTCGCTCTCGCCCGGACCAGCAGAGTCAGCCTCTCTTCGCCCAAGGATGGTCATCGTTCCATGCGAGAGCTGGCCAGTATCTTCGTGTTCGCTGGATGCTGGACGCACGGCCTTTCACTGCGCAGGGACGTGGTCAAGGCGGGTTTATTCACTCGCACTCTCTAGATCTGCTTTCTGCCCTTGATCAGGATCGAGAGAATCCCTTTTCGAGGCGTATACCCTCGAGCGAAGATAATCATCAAGCCGTTCCCGCCCCTCGAAGCCATGGATTACGTCCCCGAATCTTCCTCTCTCGTCGCTGGTCGCGCGGGCCCTCAAGGTCTCAACGCTTCGGTTGCTTTCTGGACGGATATGGCGATCGTATGTGTCGCCGGGCTGTTCTTCCTCCTGACCCTGCCGCGTGCCGTCGCGCGACTGGGTCCAGGGGGAGGCTGGGCCAATGGCCATTTCTTTGGTGCGTCGCCCACTTCTCGTCTTCTCCGGTCCCAGATATTGAGTATGAATATCATTCATGCAGGCTCGCGGGGACGCACGCGTCCCGTCAATCTTACCCAGCGGGACTCCGTCTCCTCCCAGCGATATCTCATGGACGACATGCAGGCTGACACCTACCCTCCGCCCCCGGCCGTGAGCGACGCCATCCCCATCGTCCGGAAACCGGTGCACGTCAAGTCGTGGCAGGCGCGACTCCCGTGCGTCATGCGCGCCCTGCGCACCCCCACCATCGGGCGCATCCAACTGTGCGGGGTTATGGTCTGCGTTCTGTACTTTGGGCTGCTACTCTTCGCGGCGCTCTACAAGAGCTCGGTCTTCAAGGACCCGAGGCGCGCGGGCTGGGTTGCGATCTCGCAGATCCCGGTCGTGTACGTTTTGGCGACAAAGAACAATGTCGTTGGCGTCGCGTGGGGGACGGCGTATGACAGGGTCGGTTCATTTCTCCTCTCACCGCGGACTGCCGGTACTGGTGACTGACCAGAATTCGTCTGTAGTTGAACTTTCTGCATCGCTTTGCGGGACGGCTCCTCGTACTTGCCGGGAACGTCCATGCCATCGGATACAGTTCGTCGTCACATTGTTTCACCAGGAACGTTGGAGAGATGACACAGCGATCCTAGCTTACAGGTTAACGATGGAGGACCGGTGGACAAGGGTCATCGCACAGGCACCGTATGCCTGGGGTCTCGTTTCGCTCATCCTACTCGACATCCTATTCATCTTCTCCCTGGCCTGGATCCGGAAGACGTTCTACAACCTCTTCATCATCACGCACTTCGTTGCGTCCATAGCATTCCTCGTCACAGTAAGTCCGAGTCTATTTATCCCTGCATCCCCGCCAGCACTCAGATTTGGTATCTCGCATAGATTTGTCAGCACATGCCCGCGGCGATTCCGTATGTGATCGCTGGAGCTGTCTTTTACGGGCTCGACAGACTATTGCGCATACTCAAGACCCGCCTCGTCACCGCGACCGTCACGACTATCCCTGAGTTGTACTCGACACAGGTCGTCATTCCCCATGTCAACGCCGGCTGGCGTGCAGGGCAGTTCGTCCGCATCCGCGTTCTATCTGGCGGGTCGGGAATCCGGGGCTGGCTCGTTTCGCACCCGTTCACGATCGCCTGTGGAGACGTAGGCGAGGGCGGCGCAGCGTACGGACTGACGCTCCTCATCAAAAACTCGGGAAAATGGACTAAGAAGCTGTACGATGTCTCCACAGCAAAACAGAGAGGGAACGGCGTGGGGACACATGTCAAAATGCTCATCGAAGGACCTTATGGTACCCCATCAGATTTCTCTTCTCTCTCGCTCAGGGCACGATGCTCATCTTTGTCTGCGGCATAGGCGGTTCAGGGTACACTCTACCCCACAGCTTCTTCGGCGCTCTGTACGTCGTAGGTGGCGGCGGCATTTCGTGGGGCCTCGCAGGAATCCAGGAGGCCATCCAGCATGCGCAAGCAGGGACAAGCACCCTTCGCGTCCTCGACCTTGTGTGGTCCGTCCGCCACCCGGACTGCCTCGCACCTCTTCTTCCGACTTTCAGCTTACTGCTCGCTCAGGCTGCAGCGGCGAACTTGAAGCTCGAGATCTCGGTGTTCTACACGCGCGCAG